>JANRGW010021987.1:0-69124 GCA_024733675.1 Psilopsiagon aymara
CTTTCTCATCCTATCTTCATACAGGAGGTGCTCCAGTCCCATGATCATCCTCATGGCCCTCCTCTGGACTTGTTCCAGTAGTTCCATGTCCTTTTTATGCTGAGGACACCAGAACTGCACACAGTATAGATCTTACATTTACAGCAGGTGTTCCTGCTGTAACAGGAGCTCCTGTCCAGCAGTCCAAGTGTCCACTGACTTGACACTATCCCATAAAGTAAACGGATAACATAGCTGACTCTGAAATTAAGTCATGGCACTACTAATTCAGAAGGGTAGGCTGAGTACCTAAGTCTGCCAAAGATCATACAAAAGCTGACAACACTTCATTTTAAAATTCCATTGTAAAATGGAGAACAATCACGCCTGCTTTCTTCCTTTATTTGGTGGAACCATGTACATGGGTAGGCCCAAATGGTGAAACCACTCCTCCTCCAGATGTGAGCCTGTAGAATAGACCAGAAATTTAGAAATGACTGTTCAAGGGTAGCCATGGAACTAACCTGGCCAAATGGTTCCTCTTGGTGGGAGTAAATACTGAAGAGGCAGCCCAGGCAGAGGACTTTCGGTCCACCCTATCTAAGTAGGCTGTAACCTCTCAAAGGAAGGGATAGGCTACCAGTATGGGTCTTACATGTTAGGGAATTATCCTAGTTTTCTTTCTCCTCCCTATTAACGTTTCCTCCTCCTTGCCCCGAGAGCTGCCATTGTGGATTTCACAATACTTTGTCAGCAGCTTCCTTTGTTAGGTTTTTTTTGAGTTGCCTCATGACTGTTCTTTTAGCAAGGTCAGTCCTGAGAAAGGATTGTGATTTGTCTTCTCTCATACGCAAGCTTTGTCATTTTGCCATTTGTCTGGGCTGTTCACTGAGTTTCACTAAAAACTTCAAGCTCTCTCTCCCTTCTTAGCAAGGATAATGAATATGGCAATGAAAAAAACTCTACTTTCTTTTCAGCTAGGTGTTTATATCCGACTTAGTTCTTTGTGTAGACCTGCTTTTGCCACCAGAGTCAGCAGAGCCCTTGAAGATGTAGACAAGGCTAACATCAAACTGACTATGAGTCAGCTCAGATAGGAACAAACCAAAAGATCCGTACATCTGTCTGTACCAACTTTTAGAGCACCTTCAATGACAGCATTTAAGAAAATGCTGTTGGACCAAGTGATTAGAGAGGGTGTCTGTGCCCAGGCTGGGAATGAAGGCATCACCACAACCAGGCATACGTTTGCCTGTGGTGACATGGGATTGCAAATCAGGGCAGGAGTCACAGCGCTGCACTGTGCATGATTGAAATACATGTGTGATTATGACAAAAGGAAGCAGAAGCCTTTAAGGCTTGTGTTTGTTCTAGCTCTCTTCTACCTTGGACTCTAGCTCTTCCTTGAGCGGGATGTTGGATCAGGTGAAATTCATGAGTATCTTCTGGCCTAGCTTGTTCCCTGATCCTCATATTGCATGTGTCTCAGGGGGACAGGCTGTAGCATGCAGAATACCAGATAGCCCTCATTTGCTCCGCTACACTTTTTTTACAGAGAAAGTCTAGGAGAACCAAAAGTCAATGATTGAAGTTTGGCTCTCACATTCCAGTGAAGATAACTAAATAAATAGATCACATACAACACAACCATCTGCTACTGGAGAAGTGAATCAAGGCCACTTATCTATCTATTTCAGCTTAACAAACTAGTTTGGAATATCTCAGCATCCTTGAATAAAAGTATTATCTGTTGACACAGCTGCTACTCTCTTGCTATTGTTTCTTTACTTTCTTTCAATCTGATACAATGCCAAAATACAGCTGAGGGCACTGCTTACAGTAGCACATGAGCATTCTCATCTCCTTCCTTCCCATGCAGCCAGGGTCCGGGTAATTGCTAGGCATTATTTTATGATGCTCCCTGTTAAAGAGCTGTGGCTAGAGAGCAGGTATGTAGTAGATTCACAGACTGTAGCTTCTGCTTTAGACTTCCTTATTTAAATATATGCATGGAAGTAATTTTGAATCCACATCCATATTCAAAGCTTCAGATGTACTTGGGTCCAGGTATCTCCTTTTTAAGCCATTTGGATCCAAACTAAACTTCCTCTAAGTTTCACAGTTGACTAGATTTATGTAATAAATAGTGAGGGAGAGGGTGTGGAAAGAGTCTGAGAGACTATAAATTGTGGAGGCAGAATTATAGCTCCAAATAGGATGTCTTTTACAGTGCAGCATGAGACCCCTTCAGGGGTGATAAAGTTCCAATTTGTGTGCTCAAGGAGAGTCATACCTTGATGATACAGTCAGTGATACTCCTCTTCTGCTTCCATACGCTGTGAATCAAACCTCTATTTGTTGTCCAACTAGAAAACCACTAATAGACCTTTTAAGGTGAGAAAGATGAGAGCACTGGCTTGGACAGCAGAAGAAGGGTGGAGAGAAAGAGAAGGCAGTTTCAATTTTGCAATAAAATTAGAAATAATTATGCTAAAAGGTACCTTTTTTTTGTTGTTAAAAATACTGGAAGAGGCTTCTCTCTCTGCTCCTTGATGACATTTCCCTATTCCTGCAGGAATTCCTATTTAGCCTAATTAGGCTCTGTTTCTCCTTCATTTGGGCTCCATAACTCATTAGCTTCCAGCTGGGCAACTCATGATTCTAGGATGTCTAATTACCTTCTTCTAGCAGATATCCTGATTGCCTCTGGTCGAAAAATGCTGATCCAGTCCCTTCAGCTGATCTGAACTGATCTCAAAATCAGTTGTGTCATTATCCCCTTCTAATTCCATCCATTCTTTCTACTTATTCCCCTTGGTCAAGATCAATGTCACATATGACCTGGTGTGGCAGAGAATCAGGAATATAATACAGTCAGTATCTTAAAGGGCAACACTCACTAACTCTATTGGTCTGCAATATTTTGATAACATCAAGAACTTTGATCTGAAGTTCCTGAGGCACACAGGTGAATAAGTATCTTCATCTACTTCAGCTAACCACAGAGGTCTTTTTCTCTTCTTTTCAAGGGTGACATTAAATCCATTTTAATCAGGTATGAAACCCTAATTCAATTTTGACTCTTTGCTGGGACTGTATCCAAAGCTAATTTGTCACAGTCACATTCAAGTTTATCTCAGTCAGATTCAAAGCAGAGTTTATAATATTCTTGTAAATTTGGATAAATGCATCAATGTAGATCCAGACTTCAGTAAAAGCTTCATTCCATTCTTTTTGTGGTTCAGTTTATTCAGATTTAATTGACTAGTTTTATTAAAAAAAGAAAAGAGAAGAACATGCTCATTTGCAAGGGCTGACCCTGATTTAGTGGTCTACACAGATTGTATTTTTTGTGTATAATAAATGCCCCAGTCACAAAGGTTCTGCTGTAGCAAGGAAGGATTGCACAGTTTGCATTGTTAAAGAAGATCAAGATTGAAGTGTTTTGTTGATTTATTAATGACAGGTAGGCAAATGCCAGTCAGCAAAATATATGTTCAGGATATAATGTCAGCAATATAATAGAAAAAAAGGTAAGACAAAACTGCCACAAAATGTTGTTGTACACTAACAAGTTTCTAAACAACATTTTACAACTAGTCCAAAATTTCTAATCCCATAGATATACACTCACAGAATTAATTTTGCAAGAGTGGGCTGTGTAGGTACCACACTAAAATACCAGAGAGGAAGTTTATCAATAGCTGGGAATATATGGGTGAGTTATCTACAACCTGACCTCTAATATTTGTTTTAAATTGTACTAGATAGTCTCTTTCCAGTACCTCTTTCCAGCCTCTCTTTCTTTATATTACGATTTCACTTGGCTGCAGAGAATTTTGAAGACACTCCATAGAATCGTTTCCTTATTTCTCACTGCTGTAGGCTATTGTTCCCAGACTAAAGACTTCAGCTAAAGTGTTATATTCCTACATGAAAACAAGAGAGACATTCTCTCCCTAGGACAAGAGCATCTGCCTATTGTCTGTCATCAATAAAGGCTGCTTTATTCTATTATATTTCACTAATTACCAAAAGTTCTGTGTTGATATTCTGCCACTCTCACCACCAGTGTGCAGCACACTATGGTACTTCAGACACCTGAAAGTGATGGGGATTGTGCTTCAGCTGTAATTGAGACGGTTCTTCTAAATCACTGCTAGGTAGTAGGTCATGCTGAGTACTAAGTTGTTACCACCACCCCAAAATACCTATTCTGATTGAGGAGCTTATGGATTCAAGAGGTTGAGAGAGTGGGTTGTGTTGTCGTTACCAGAGTAGCATTACCATTTCAGGCAGTGCCCTGACAACTTCAGCATGCCAGAGACACAGCAGTGAATTTATGCTTGTGATGTCACCACAATCACATTAGATCCACTTTTCAGGTGTGAAAGTTAGTACCTGGAAAGGTGACTAGCTCAAAGTCACACAGACTAGGAAAAGGAAGGGATTACACTCTGGAAAACATCTTTAATCCAAGAGACTATGCTATTTTTCCTGTCAGGATTCTGGTTTCCAAAAAGAGATACATTGAACAGACAAAGTTTAGATTAAAGCAGTGGGGCTGATGTTAATTTTTAAGGATTTCCATACAGAGAACAGTTACTGACTTCATTTTCTCATTACTTCACCAAATATTTTGATATGTGATTGGGAAATTGGGTTTTCTTTGAGCTGTTACCTTTCCCCATGAAGTGATACTTTTTCATCTGTCATTAAAAAGTATGTTATAAAGACCCTGGCCATGGCATAGAAAGAAGATGCTATTCTGAGGATAAACTATTTTGCTTTTTGCAGCAACAGTGTTGTCAAAAATCATTTTTTTCCCTTTGTAGCACTTTTGATGGAACATTATTTCTGGTTTGACTGTTTATTATAACCTATGCCTTTGTGGTTTATTTTTTTAGTGGAGATGGTTACCTCCTTGGCTGAAGCATTTTGACTACTTCATGTAAGAGCACATGAGTTTGCCAGATGAACAACGTACAAAATCCTTTTTCTGACATGGAAGCAACATGGTGTTTTTTTCCATAAGTAAATTGACAGATTCTGCTGTTAAAAGGATCAGCTGTTGTAGCATAATATATAATTTTATAAGAATAATCACTTCATAAGAATAAATATCTCTCCAAGAAGTCACTGCTGCCTCTTTAGGTGCATGTGATGTGCTCCCTCCTCCTCTCACTCCAGAACTGTGTTAGCTGATATTTTGCCCTGATGTGCCAACAATAGGATAATATGATAGATTAAGCCAAGGCAGTCTCAATCAATTCCTAAACAGTTTTAATTTAATTTTCCTCTTTAACTAAACTCAATTTACCTCTATGGAGGTGTGACACATCTGATTACACACAGAGACATTGGGAGCAGCCATGCTTGGAGAGGGAAAGAGAGGGAGTGAGAGACAGGAATGAGCTCTGTGCACGATGTGATAAGAGATCAAAGCTAACAGAGCTCCTCAATATTTCTATTAGCCATAATTCAAAAGAGCTTGCATTTCAAATGTCCCTCTTAACCACTTTAATTGCAGAGATAATAACTCTGAATCCTGGTACAGGAAAAGTGTCAGGGGTCAGGACTCTAAGCAGTAGATATTATGGAAATTAAAAAGGCTAGTTAAGGTAAATAATCCTCATAGCCCCTTGCTTCATCCTGGTTTCAGAGGACTTGGTTTTCAGCCCATGCAAAAGTAGCTGAGCTGTGGATAGTGATGTGAGTTGAGCCTCTTGGAGAAATCAGAGGCAGGTTTTAAAATATGCTTTAAAGTCTTCCATGGTCTCTCTGTTTTGCCTCCCTTTTATGACCTGCTTTACCAGCCCCAAAAACAAATTTTCAGTGTTTTGAACTTTTCTTTTCCCTTGATGGTGTAGGCTTCATTGTGTATCTGCATGTGTTGATGTGTGAGTGTGCGTGTCCTTGTGAGAGCCCATTGCTCTGTAGTGATTTCTAATACTTTAATAGCTTATGAGCCACCTTTCCAAAGGTGGTCTGTTTAAATCTTTGCAATCAACTGAAATGAAATATTTCAAAAAATTGGGAGATTTAGCAGCAATGGTTCCTTTTAAAGATCTTAATGTATTTGAAGACAAGACCTTTCATTGTGACTAGGTATACATGTGATTTTTACGCAGGTGTTAAAGAACAGCACATAGATTGAACCTTGGCTGTTACGACAGCCCACAGTGAGGGTTAGAAGACAAGAGTCTAGCAGTCAGTCATGAGTGGCTTTACTGCCTCAGACACAGTCTGCACATGGACCTGGAATAGTGAAAAACTTGTTGTTGAAAGAAGAAAAAGCTTGCACAACAAAATAATCACAAAGGCAACACCCAGGCAAGGAGATGAAATCAGGAGCCAAATGGGAAGCTTCATCAGTGCAAGCATTCCAATAGGTGTTGGGATACAAAGATGTATTTAAGACACTGAAGAATTTAGATCCCAAAATCAGACTTTTCAGCCTGGCACTGTGCCTGGTTGTGCATCCAGAAGTAACCATGTTACACTGCAGCCTGGTTCTCACCTGCACTCAATGCCTTTGATCTACCAGATCTCAGGTATCTCAAAGCACTTTCTAACAAGTACTTTGGAGCTCATATGAAGGAGTTTTGCCAGCCTGAATGGGGTGAGTGAGGATGTCTCTCTGTGCACCACAGCTCTTTTCTGTTTCTCATGCTCTCTGTCTAGGAAGGCAGAGCAGCCACAGATCTGCTCTGCCACAGGGCAAAGACTCAGGAAGCCTCTTGGTATTTTTAGGGATATAGGGCACAGGAAATTATTTTGAAGCTGTCATAGCCAAATCCCTTCCATCCTTTTTCCATATCCCACAACAGAAGGGAAGGAGAGCCTTGTCCTCTCACGGGTACCTGGTTCCCATTAAAGTCAATTGGAATAAGGCGCTTAAATACCTTGAGGACTCAGGCAGTAAGAATCTCATTGCTTGGTTTTGTCTATGTAAAACACTCTCTACTAAAGTATGGTCATGTGTAACACCCAGTTTACTGAGCGTTAGCATTACTCAGCAGTCAAGTTAATCTTGTGAACATTGCACAGACAGTGTGATTGAAATTCTGATCCCTTTAAAATCCACATAGTAACCCATACCATAGCTTTTAAAAGTCACTATCACCAGTCTAAGGCACAATGCTTTGAAAGATGACAGGCAGCAGACCAGAAAACCTGTATAAGTTACCTATAGAAGTTAAACACAACTTACATGCTCAGGGCCATAGATAATAACTTGCAGGCTTTGCATTTGTTGATTGTTGAATCTAGATATTCCATTTAATTACTGTATTTCTCCTGGAGTTTTATCTCTAAGCAGTAACCATGACCAGTAAGTTGGGAATTTAGCTTTGGGTCTATGTGGCAAAGATCAAAGGCTACGGCTGATTTTCATCTGTTCTCTTTCCAGTTATCCAAGTAAAATTTCTAGACATTTTAAAGATGATTACACTGATCCTCAACTTTCTTCATCCAAACTCCTATTAAAGCAGAGTTCAGGTTGACTGAAGAAATCTGTATCACATTGATTTGATTTCATGCTACTGATCTATTTTAGAGCAAATTTATTAATAACACAATTTTTTCTACAGTGCTTTTCAGGTGGTCTGTGGAGGTTAAAGTGTTAATTTGCCTGTTTTCTCACAAATTTCACATTTCTAGACACTAAGAAAAACCTACCTTAACTGCTTCTGTGCCAAGCACTCTGTACTTTCACTGTGTTCATTCAGTGTTCTGAAAAACTGAAGGTTCTGAAATATGTACCATAGTTTTGCTTGAAGAGGTATATATGCATTTGTTTTTTTAGAGTCCGCACGCAGGAAGAATGCCAAATGTTTTATCACATTTGGATTTTGGTTCACATTTGCCATTTCCATTGATGTGTTTCTGTTCAAGGATTAGGTTATACCATACTGTTTCTGTGTCAGTAAATTCTATCCATCATGCTTGACTGGCATTTATCACTCTTCTTTTGCAGTATTCATTTTATACTCCACCTTATGCAGCTCTTCAGCAAAAGAAAAGTAGACTATGCTGAAACAAATAGAAAAGCAGTGAGAAAAACAGGGAAATGAGAATGAAATAAAGAGATGCCTACCACATCCTACCTTCTTCTGGGCCACTTTGCAGAGCCTTGCAGAGACTTGCAGAGGTAGAAAAGAATTTTGTTGCTTGAATTATGATGAGCTGTAATCAAATAGGGTACTTATTTGGCTTAGGTACCTGAATTCACAGTTTAAACCTATAGCTTCAGTTCAGAAAGTCTTCTCCAGGTCACCTTTCACAATTTTTGCTGGCTGTGTTAAAGGTTTAGAAATCCATTTGGAAATTGGAAATTTTCCCCAGGAAACAGACAACAACCTTGGTCAGTATTGTGCTATTATAACATCCTACCCTTCTCCTTTCATTTAGAAGGCCAGGTTTTCTCCTGGATTCCTTTCTAATGCATATTTTTTTTTAACCAATACCTGTTTTCCTAAATTCTACCAGTAATCCCTCCATCATGAGCATATCCAGGCACAAAATGGCCTCTTTACTCATTAACCTTAATTTCTTAATTGTGGGGCAAAATTCCGCAACCACATTTATGATGAAATCCCAAGGGCTCGTTTTGTTCTTTTTAAGACCAGTTGTAATATTTATGTCTCTAAACAACACCGTACAGTATTTAGTAGAAAGAAAAATAAGTGTAAAGTATATATACAATATTTGCATCCAGATTTCTGAATGGGAAATAAACTTTAAGGTAATTAGTTGTAAGGTCCTATTCATCCTACACTTTACTAGGCTTGTCTTCCTGCTCCTTTAAGGAATTTGAAAATTTAGAGAAACAGTACTTGTGTTTGTCCCATGCCACATAATAGGTAGTAGTCCTTAGTCACCACCTCTCATGAGGAGAGCAAAGGGCATAGGTTTTTACTGAGTATGTGAATTTACTAATAGCAAGACCATCATGAATCTTAGGCTCTGAGTCTGACCTCCTATGAAGGTAACCAAGCTGAGATTGGATGGTCTTAATTATAATAATTATTTCCCCATTAGGCATCGAGACCCTGCTGCCTTCAGCACTACACAGTAAGGCAGCAAGGTGACCCTTGGCTCAAAGAGTTTTCTAAGGTGGGAAACAAATGGCTGCAACAAACACAATAGGGAGCACAACATCAAATCCAGGCTGTGGTGGCTGCATGACCAGACATTGAGCACAGGACCTCCACTTCGTTTGCTTGGTAATGTCTAGTGCTGCATGGCACGCTGCTTCTGTCCAAAGTTACTGACAATCTGGTAAGTATGTGGAGATGGAGTCTTATCATGCCCCACCACTGCTCAGCTCATTTGGTATCGCTTGAAGCTCCTGAGGAAAACCAGAAAGAAACTAAGACATTGTGTCACACAGTGCAATATGCTCAGTCATCTTTTTCCCCAGTCTCCATGTATTTTTGGTCCTCAGCAGCTGCCACATAAGGCTTGTCATTAGTACTGCAGTGCTGCTTCCATTTCACGTTGCTACAACAGACCTAAGATGGGATATAGCAGCTGGTTCTCATTTTCTACATGCAGTGCTCTTAAAGGTTGGGACATACCCAAGGAAGTAACAGTAAGTTTGAAGTGAGACAATCCTAGTATAGGTGCAAGACGAAAAGAAATATCCCTTTGAGTGTAAAAAAAGAAAACTCTTCACTTAAACAGTTGATACTTCGTGAGCAAAAACCTAAATAAGCCAAGCACCAGCTGCTCAGGGCTTTTTGCTGCTCCTAAACTCAATGTTTTTTGCTCCCTCTGCTGGCTCTGAAACAGCAGAACAGCAGCACTCATCTGCCAAAGCAATTTGGGAGCGGGACAGGGGAGCAGCGCGAAGCTGGTGTAGAAGGGCACGGCCTGTAGGATTAGCTGCTGGCATTGCTGGCTCCGTACCTTCACCTTCAGGGAGGAAAAAAAAAAGAAGAAGAAAAACTGGAAGCACATATCTGATAACAAAGTCACACTCTAGAGTGTGCGTCAGGCTTTTAAATCTAATCATTTCTCACTTCAAGGCAAAATCAGTGAGAAAAAGAAGACAAAGTTTACTCTCAGTTCACACAGAGCATATTGCTGTGTGGCATGAAAACAAACCTAACAATCTCAAGTAAACAAGCACTACTGCTATAATATTTTTATTTTAGCTTGGAAATTTAATCTACTCAGATCGCACCATGGCCATTTCTTCACTGAGCGGTTATATCCCTGATCCAAAATAAAGTCAGTTAATTGCATTCACAGGTGATACAAAATCAGGAGGGGTTGCGAATCCCAAGGAGAATAGAGAAGTAATGTAGATTGCATTTAATTCCATGTAGCTTCTTGTACTTGCCCCGTAACTGTCAGAGCTGAGAAAGAAATAGAGTTTGAAAATAAAAGAAAATTAGATTCAGCCTGGGAAAATGCACACAGGGGAAAACTCATCTGGAACTAAATTTTTTTTTGGAAGAAAGGGAAATACTTAAAGAGCTGACTAGTAAGAGATGGATGGTGAGAATGAATAAATGAGTTATGAGCCTGCAGCACAACGTGCTGAAGGAAAAAGCCAATGTGATTACAAGTTTCTTCCACCTGAGGTTATGCAGTATTGCAGGAAAGATTAAAAGATCTAATCCAGCTAAAACCAGGCTGTTGGTTTTGACGAGGTTCATTTTGGCCCAAAAGTGTGTTCCAGCATACAGAGTTTGGTTAAACCCTGGAGAAAGCATCATCCACCAAGCATGGCAAACTTTGCTGATCCTCTGTATCACGTGAGTAGATTCAGGTGATCACAATCAGTGGCATATATTCCCTGTAAATTGCAGAGCATAGGGTGAGGGAGCACTGAAAGTGGACAGCAGACACCTGGTGATAGGATTTTCCCAGGGTTCCTGTTTTGGCACTGCAAAATGGAGGGTAAATGGGGAGCAGGCTTCCAGATCCAGAATGGGAGGTAAATTTGAAGTGCACAAGAGGTGCAGGTTTGATACCCATGGCTATCATACCTCTAAGCAAAAATAAACATCAAAAAGAGAGGGAGAGCTTGATCCAAAGGGTCTGTGACTTTAAAGAAAGTACGGGTATGTGAGCAGATGGTTTGAAGGACAATTCACATATTAGAAATGTTCTATTAGTAAGCTCTAATAGACTGATGAAAAGTCCCAGGGGATGCAATAGAAACAGTTCAGATACATAAAACTCTCCAGGTCAAAGTACTAATGAACAGAAGGACAGTCCGGCAATGGCTGCAGAGAGAAGACAAGAAAAGCTGATACCATCTCTACCATTATTTTATATCAAAGCATCACTAAGCTCTCAGGAAGAGGAGTGGGGCCAAATTTATCCCTGGCAAAAGCAGATAAATTCTTTTAAAAGACAAGAGATGGTAGATCATGATGATGTACACTGAGCTCCTGACAAACATTATCACCCAGCAATTCTTGCGTCATACGCACACATTTTGGGTGCTTTTGAGCACTGACAGAGAAATTCAGAATTCAAGATGTCCCTCAGTTGGCGGAAAATGTGTTACATCTCTTGATAAGGTAATTCAGCGGTTAATTATCTTGATTCTTTAATGCATGCACTTTGCTTCCAGTTTGATTTTTCCCCCCATCTTCTAACGATTGGGTTTCATCATGCCTTTGCTAAAGAGCCTTCAAACACTTTCCTCTCTGCATAGGCAATGCAGCCTGCAAACTAATCTCCATGAAGTCAAATTAAGGCATTCAATCCCCAAGAGAGACGTGATTTAAAACTCATCCCTCCTGTTGTTTTCTCCTATTGCCTAATTTAAGTAGCTCTCTTCTCAGCATGTTGGCTCTAGTGAATTCTGTTCCTTAGCACCCAACCCTCCAAAGTGTCATTAAATCAGGAACGAAGGGTTTGAAAGCCAGGAACTGCAATGTTTAGTGTTGCAGTGGAAATATGCTAGTGGATCTGTGCCTCAGGCTTTGGCTTTGCAACTCTAACCAGAGCAAACACTAACTATACATATGAATCCTACTACATGGATCTTGGCATCTCCATACCGGTACTTCTGAAATGTTGTATTACCTCTGCTACTCCTTTCCTCTAAATCTGAGGCCTTGTTCTATGCAACATCCCATTGCAAGTTATATAGAGGGTATTTAATGCCATTCTTAAGAGCTGTTCTAATAGATTACTAGCTAGTGACTCATAGACAAGCGCTAATGCATTAAGAAGAGAAGAGGGTGAAGTAAATTCTGACGTTATAAATGGATGCAGTGGCATAAGGTTCATAGAAATTTAGTTTTAAATCAGTGGCAGGTTGAGTTTCTGCATATTTTTTAGATCCCACTAAAGAACTGCTGGTTTGGGAATCACCACAATATGAAGTAAGCCACCAAAACTGACAGGGCCTGACATGGATTTGCCAGATGGGGTGAGAGTGGGTCATTAACTGAAGCAGTAGCCTATTGAAGTGGAAATACCTTGAGAGAATTATTTGACTGAAACCTGCTAAGAGAACTGCTTCCTTCATGGTTCTGCAAGGGGATGAGGCAGACAGCTGGAAAACCTCAGGAGTAAAATTAAAGAACCAGGAATTCATGGTGGGATATACAAAGTTGAGTAATTCACAGGCAGTCCAGTAGGCTTTGCGTTAGAGAGACAAAGAAGAAATGCAGGATTTTATAGATGAGGTTTTGATTAACTGTGAGACTAACCAAGCTCAAAAGAGATAGCCTGGATGCAGTTCAGAGGTGCCACAGCTGGAAGAAGTAGCCAACTGATCAGACTGACAGCCAGCTCCAGGGAGTGATTCAGCCTAGCTAAAGTCTGATTCAGCCTCTGGAAGTGCCAAGCTTTTGATTTAGATTTTAGATAAGACTGACTCACTCCCTGAAGGTGCCTTTCTCCAAAGACTATAGAGGACCCACCGCACAGCAGGACTAAAAGCCAACTGGAAGAACTAAGTCTGGCTACAACTGATTGTCATTGCAACCTGCCACAAAGGGCAGCCTGAAGTAGAGTCACCTGCATTATGGGAGTCCAGGAAAGGGTGTGTGCAGGGGCTGAATGAGAAAATGCGGTGCTTTCCTGTGAGCTCTCTTGATGCTTTGTTTCCTTGAAAGCTATCACTTTAAATATACACCCGAGGATGTGACAATTGGATCTTCCTACTTGGTCCTGCCCTTACTGTAGTGATGATTACCTATTTCTTCATGTTGTTGGGAAATTTGTTTCAGTACCACCCATGAGATGCCACAAGCCTCTCGGATGGACAACACAATGACATTGTAAAAATTATTGGTTTGATGATGTATAGACTATACAGATAACAGTCAAGTCCAGGGATTAAATACTGCCTTTTACCTGCTCTGTGAAAAGGGTTACCACACAAAAACTATTTCCTAACTATTTCTGCAGATAAAACTCATTATGACTTTCTCAATTCTTAATCAATACTTTAGAGGCCTTCTGTTTTATAGAACAGTTCATCTATATTTTATTCATTTTAATAATTTATCCTTTATTACAGAACCAGATGGAGCCTGCGGCACACTTGTCCTCAAGAAACCAGAGCAAGGAGAAGGTGCCCAGAATCCACATCACCTGAGACCAAAGACTCACATTTTCTTCTGTCTTTTCCTAATGTCTCTTATGTCCTGAGTTCAATCATAGGAACTAACCATACCCAGTGGTCCTGTAGCCATGCTGTAACCTTGGAATGGCAGAGTTGTGGAGGGAAGGTCGTTCTGTTCCCCTTAATGCCAATTCTTAACTGTGAGAGATTCCATTTGTCCCTGCTGATAGGTTCACAGATTTCACGAGTCCTTGACACTGTTTTCTAACAGATTTCCCTGGGTGCTGTCTGGATGTGGGGGAAAGGAATTAAATATTACAGTGAAAGTGTCCATCACATTCTTTTCTGTGGATCTGGGAAGCAGAGCTGTGAGTGTCAGTCATCTCAGCTGAAGGATCTTTTGCGTATGGATATGCAGAACTGCTCCTTGCCTTCTCCATGCACGTATTTGTAAATATATATGATCCCAGTCAGAAAAGACTTTTTTTATCTGAGAAGTAGGCCTGAACTGAGGAGTAGGTAAAACCAGTGAAGAAACTTCTAAGATGCTTTTACTGAGATATTACTTCATGTCTATCATACCAGATAAAGATGACAGGAGGTGGTACTACCCAGATGTCCAGCTGGGACAACAGTAGGATAAAGGTCATCTTATTAACTCCAGTAGATGGAACGTGGTTGTAAATAGTAGCTTGAGGAAAAGATTTTTCAGGATCTGGAATAGGTATCAATCACCTTTGTACATGTTTTTTTTGTCCTGAAAAAAAATTGAGAGCACTTTTGGATTTATAATTATTACTAGAAACTTGCTAGCAGTGGTGTGTAAGGAGCTCTTTCTTTGGCTCTGTGTCTAGCTAAGAAATGTAGCCTTTACCTCTAGAAGCAATCTTTGCCTTAGCAGTCTTGTTTTCTCTTGCTTTCTAGACCATCAGGTGATGTAGGACATGCTGGGCAGCCTGTTGCATTGCTTCAGCCACTGGGCATGCACTATGCCATACTCCCGTACATGTTCACATCTGAGGCTTAACACTTAGTTGTCCTTTTTTATAACTGTTGGCTTTCTTTTCACCTCCAGTTATAGTTGCATTCTTTGAGTTTGTTTACAGAAGTTTTCACCTCCTGATTTTGACTACTTGAGTGATCATGTTTCTTCTGCGATATAGATAGATGTTGTTCTTTATTTTTCAGTACAGATTGGGCTGGTGGTGGGATGTTGCCAGTGAAAACCAGCTGATTATACAGATCATTCCCCAATTTGATGTAACAGAGCCTTCATTGGCCTTGAATACGGATGACAAAGCCTGTCTTTCTTCTTTCTACCCTGGAAGACCATGCTGATGGAAGAGGATGGTTTGACGTATACTTTAGCCATTGACTGTGTAAAGAAAATAGACATACATAGTGCTGTTTGTTGATACAATAATCTAGGACAACATGATGACCAGAACAGGTATTGACACCTGGAATAGGCTTTCTTTTGGGTTGAGAGTAAACCAAAGAAAAGGGATACAGATCACTCAGGGTCTGGACATGTGAGCAGATAAGGTGTTACGCAGGAGAAAAGGGTATAAAGTAAAGGAGAGCAAGAGAGCAAAGAGAGATGATAAAAGAGTGAGAGGTGGGAATAAGGAAGATTCTCTATGTAAGAAAAAAGTGAAAAGTAGAAAACCACTGAAGACAGAAGAGAAAGAAAGGATTAAAGATAAATGGAGTTTCAAAAGATCATTGGAAATAGAAACTGCAGAAGAAAATAAAACAAAATAAAGATAGGTTGCTAGAGGTAAGATGTTGGGAGAAATATGTTCAGTTTTATATCACAGGAAAGTCAGATTAAATACAAAGTAGGTAAGCAAGAAATAGTACAGTATGTAATGGCAACAGACATAAAGAAGAGAAAAAAAGTAAGGGAAAGGAAAAGAAAGACCTAAACCAACTGAGGCAGAATAACCACATCACTTCTGATTTTTTCTCAATACAGAAACAATGAATGTTCGGTCCTTGTAAAACAGGCAAATAGGCAGACAAAAGGGTAAGGCTGAACAGACAGTTTGCTTCCCTTGCAGGCTCACATTTGTCCAACTGGCAGTTAGATGTCTGACTGTGTTCCCTAAAGCCTGAAATATCATTGCCTTAAAATCACTCTGTAATCAATGGCTAGCAAGAGGGTACCTCCAGGAGAGAACGCAGACTATCCATCTCCAACTATTGATGGAGCCCAGGGTGATGAGAAGCCAGGTCTCCATCATGTGCCCACCTCTCAAGCAATCCACTATTAGACAAGCCTTAACATCCATATCCCTCAGATTACTTATGCCCAGAGCTCTGATCTGCACATTCCCAGTAACTTCTCATCTTCAGAGAGAAGGCTGCTCCAGAGACATTTGACAGAGCACAATGGAGCTTCTCACACTGCTTCTGCCCCTGTTGAACCTCATTTGTGAAAAAAAACCCAAAAATTTCAGTCGATAGATCTGCTGATACATCTCAGTCCCAACCTAAGAGGTTTCCCAGTTAGACCAATTCAAGGCTTCTCTAGAGCAGAGAAGGTCACATCCACCCAACTCTGCTGTGGCAGAAGAGTTGTAATCAGGACCAGGTGAAAGCAAGTCAGCCCGTTGTACTTTCTGAACCTGTTCACGATTTCAGGAGTTTCCAGCAGTGAAAAAATGCAGCTGCCACCAACCTGACTAAGTATGGGTGTTGCACATATTACACATGCTTCCCCTTCAACAGCTCCATCCCTTTCAACAAATCGCTTCATTAGTTACTGAGCTTAGTGAAGCAGCAGTCATCCTTTCACTTGTCCCTTCCTTATCCACCACCTGAGCCTCATAGCATTTTAAGTCACAGCACATGAGACCAGTCGGTTACTGACATGGTTTGACAAGCTTTGCTTCTGTGGTGTCTCCTTTGTTTAAAACCCTGTCGATTACATTTTCTTCTAAAACACAGGATGATTTCCAACTTCACGCCCACAGAATGATTCATTTGACTTCTGAGTCGTCTGAAAGCTTATGAGGATCCCTTCCCAGCATCCTTTCAAAGGGAGGAGGGTAAAAAGGGGGTGAACATCTTTATTTCTTCTGCTTCCAGAAGTTAAGGACATACATCAAACTTCATAAAGGGACTCCTTGTGCTCAGTGGAGAGTTTATTAAGACAGAATAATTGAAGTCAATGTTCAATTTTGTCTTAATAATGCAGATGTATTCCAGTTCCCTTGAGACCCGCCATACTAGACACAGATGATAGCAGTGGTTTTCACAGGATCAAAGCTAAATATATGTAAATCCCTACATCATTCAGATTAGTCCATTGCTGAGTGGAATCTGGATGGCTTCTTCTAGGTCTAATTCTCACAGAAGCAAAGAAAAGATCCACGTTAGGTGAAGGGTCTTTTCTTCTAATAAGAAAAGGGCTTGGTGACCCAACCAAGATGCACAGCTAACTACCTGTTCATCCACAGATTTACACACAGAAAGGATTCCATTGCCTTAGAGAAGGTGAAGTTCAGAGGATGGAAAAGATTCTTAGCCACGGAAAAGCTTGTAAAACAGATCTACCTATAAAATATCTGATGTTTACAACTTGTCTGACTAAGGACAGTACACAGACAGGAAGGAAATCCCTGCCCCAATGAACCTAACAATCTAATATTGGTACTTCTGTGGATAAATATTTTTTTTTTTTGAAATATCTCTATGGTAACAGAATTTCACAGCTTTAAAAAACACAGTGAAAGTGTAGTGTCTTAATCTATTTATAGAGATGTGTAGGAAACACAGTTAAGGAGAGAGACAGTATATTAATGGGAATGGCTTGGCTGTTGAATTACTGGAATTCAGCACTGAACTGAAAGAGCTTTGAGGGAGAAAAGGATTACTAATGCAATAACGATGGAAGAGTTCAGAGTGACATGCAAATAGTACCTTCTATTCAAGGATGGATTTCATCCATACTAAGACTCAACCATGCCAAGACATTTCCTTCCCTAGCCTTACTGTTCAGAGAGCTTCTGGAATGATACTTTTTTCTCCTGTTTGGTGAGTTACTCACACAAAGTGACGAAATAGCATATGCATGTGGGCTGCTGATATTCTATAGCGTTTTAGCACTGATGGCCATTTTGAGACTATGTGCTGTAGGTATGTCATTTGTACATTACAACTACCTCAGCATCTGATTTCAAAGGAGAGATGAACAATCCAGACTTCTTATCATTATGCAGCATTGCTGAAACATATCTTCCTAAGGACTCAAGGAAGAAAAGAAATTCAAACATGTAATTCCAGCCTTTTAAAAAACAATCTGAATGTGGCACAAGTCTCTCAGATGCTCTGAGCTCTCAGAACTGCAGCACGGTTATCTTTCAGGGTGTCAGAGACTTTACTTATAAAAGTCGACAGCAATTCTGAGGAAGACAAGAGATAAAATCCGGATCAGAAGGAATTAGATCTATTGTCCCTAGAAAGAAAAAGATGTTCGGTCTTTGAATTCTATCAACACTATAAAAACAAAAGGGAGGTTCATGATTCAGATGAAGGTGGGACCTGTATCGGCTCATTTGTGTCTTTTTGGCCACAGTGATACTGCTCTCCTAGGATCTGACTGACCTACAAGTTCATTTTCCAGGGGGACAATAGCAGGAACCTCATGCAAAAAATCAGCCACAATGAGAATTTCCCAAGCATCAAGCACAGATGTGGCAGTATCAGTCAAGCGTGGTGAACTGGTTGATCCTGAGGGTTGTGCTGTTCACAAGTAGTTCAAACAGGTCTTTTCTAGAGCTGCATAACATGACTAACAGGGAGAGGCAGAAGGGGGAACTACTGACTCTCTAGCTTGTGGATTATCTGGAAGGAGCATAGAGAAGTGAAGCCAGTATCACTGGTCTACCGGGGACCCAGCTCACTACCTACAAAGAAATGGTGAGATGCCCTGTGAACCACCCACCTGTGAGCTGCTTTTGATTTACCTTCTTCTCCCTTGGTCCTCTGTGAGCTGTGAAGTGTGTCAGGACTTAAGAAAATTCTGCTGCATAGCTTGCTAGATCAGTGAAGCTGGCTCATCTCTTGTTGTCTGCTTCACAGAACCACCTCAGACTCTACTCTCTTCTGTTCCCCTGGACATAATACTCTCATAGTTGGCAAAAGGAATGAAACTGAAGAGGATTTAAAGGAAAAGGGTGAATTGCATACAAGGAGACATGACTTCAGGGAAAAAGAGAAACTACCAAAAGGTTACAGTAGAAAAAGAATCATGAGAGTCCTAGAGAAAGGAAATTAATACCTGTGTGGTGGAGATGGAAAAAGATGCTACAGCCTGGAGCTCATCCCACACCCTCTTTGGGCTCCAGCTGTGGGCTCTGGGCCAACTTTGATAAAGCTTCTCTGTGGGCTTGAAGTTGTAATACTGTTGTTTGTGAAGCCTTTGTAGGGGTCTGCATGGCCAACTGTCATGCTTTCTGTGGCCAGAAGCTTAATTACAAGGTTGGAAAAGGTACTTTACCCCTTCTCCAATATAGTGTGACAAACAGTTGACTTAATGATGGAATAACATCTTCCAGGCTAGGAAAATATGGCCTCTAAGTAGAAGGTATGTATAGACAGGGGTAAACTTGTCACTGAAAAAGTTTTGATAGAAAGTGCTATTTTCACTGCAGTTGGAATGTTTGCCTAAAGAATCACTGTTAATCACATTGTCTTAAAGAGAAATGCTAGTCAAAGAGCAATTTTTTTTAATAGAAATTATTTTTCCCAGAGAAAAAGTCTGTCCTTTTTTATGAAAAAGCTTTCACTTTAGCTTGTTTCTAATACATTGGTTCCATTTGATAAACTCCCTCTTTGTAGCAGAAATTCTTATTAGTCCCTGAGCACATGATGTTTTATTCTAGGGTAGTCACTGTCACTCTATATCTATTATTTCAGACCTTAATATTAGCCACTTTTCCCTGTAGCATTTCTTTCTTCTCCTGTATATTGACAATATTTCCCAACTTATCACCAAGAAATTTCTCCTGTGAAGTAGAAATTCACAGCTTGGGAACAATGCAGAATGACAAAGACCTATGTGATAAATTAATGACAAGGTAACCATGCCTAACAGATGTGACCCTGTGATACAGCAGTTGCAGCATGCCCAGAGAGGAGACAGAAATACTTCTGCCATTGTATGCAGAGGTGGTGAGACTCCATTTATCACCTTTGCTATTTTGCAGTGAACTGCTGAAAGAAGTTAAGAAAGATCAGAAGAATTCTACTATTAAAAGATGCAGAAGTGAGTCTTCTTTACAGAAAATACTAGGACTATATGAAAGAGGGACAGAAAAAAACAGATATATCAGATATGGAGGGGAAGAGAGAGAGAAAAGATGCTTTTACAACCTGCGAAAAAATGCATGTAGGAAGAAAATAGATGTGATGGAAGAAAAGTCAGTGAAATAGGGAGAGATAAATAGAAAGAGAACAGTAAGACCTATGATGGTTTAGGATTGCATCTACTCTAACATTTAGCCACCAGGAAAAGGTGCTTGAACATAGCAGGGAAGAGGCAAAATGCTGCCTTTGGAGTGAGACACCTGAGGTGAGCTGGACCTGCAGGGAGCCTGCTCTCTGCACCTCAGGTGAGCAGTTTATAAGTAGAAAATATCTTCTAACACCGGGTATAGGGCACAGAGGTATTTTTCATCTGCACCTTCTTTTATTCTCCCTGTCTGATTCAGTTGCACTTCAATGCCTCACAAAATCACCTAAGAAAATAAATGCAGAAGGAGAAAGTTGAAGCAGTGTGTCTTAGCATGCTGTGAATCAAACCTCAGATTTTTATTTATTCAAAAATAGGTGGGGTTTTTTAAATGTTTTACATTCTTTCCCAAAAAGGAGACAGATTTAAGTCCCAAATGTAATCTTCATCTTGATCCAATATAAAATCTTGGTTTGTAAAAAAATGCAGGTGGTTTTGGCACCAATGGTGAACCCATAACCTGCTGCCCACGCAGTCTTAGGTCCACATGCTGTGTGGATAGTAACACGGCAGTGAGTGCTCGCAGTGTTGTTTGTCTTCTTGGAAGCAATAACATGTTTAGCAAAGAGGTATATCAGCAGCTGACAATCCTCCTCGGTGCCAGGAATACGGTCCCTTTACATGAAGCGCAGGACAGCATTCTAAATATGCCACCGTCCCCATCTAGCCCCAGTTTCTTTATTTATAACCTCTTTCTATCTCAGCACTATCTCAAGAGGCTTGGGTACTTGTCCTCCTGAGATTTTTTCTTTATGCTAAACAATTTGACAGTGTAATCTTCTATACATCCCTCAGAAATATATTCTGAGCCTGAGAAACTGTAGATAAGTGAATTGAAAGACAAGGAAACAGCTTGGATAGCATGGACAGAGAGGGTAAGAGACTTCAAATCCCTTCCGTTGCTCCTCAGATGAATTTAAGGTTGGGAGGCTGTTGCTTTGTTTTGTGGATATTTTTTCCCCCTGGTGCTCTCATTTCCCCTTTGGTAACAGATGCTTAAGCTAGGGGGCATGTAAGTCACAAATGTGTCAGGGCACATTCAGGCAGGTTAAACAGGCTCTGAAATACAAAGGGGTTACAAATGCAGATGTCAGGTGCATCTAAGCAGAAGAAACTTTCTCCCAAGTCCATGTGCTCTCGCCTATTACATGGCACAGAGAGGACCACTATGTCCCCCCACCCAGCTTGCAGACACCTTCATTCCCAGAGAAGAGGCAGCTCAAGACATGGTGCTCTCCCACCTTGGGAGCCCAGCTTGCAGTATGAGACCATACCCCATGGGGCTTCCCCATCATTTCCCTGTCCCTGCTGGCATTACCTTTACCCCAGGTCCTGGTTTTGGAAAATGGGAGACAAAATTGCTTTTTCTTTTTCAGTCCATGGATGAATGACATGATCTGTGCCAAAATCAGACTGTTTCTGAAAAGGAACTGAGCCTGAGGCAGAAGATAATGACTTAAGTCAGAAAGCCATGGAGAAACATGCTTAGTTTCCCTGGTTGGAAGGAGTTAGGAGCAGTGGCTTAGTGACCCTATATTAGGTTGCTTCATGTTACAGCACAAACCCTTAGTTGTTCCTTT
The DNA here is from genome assembly GCA_024733675.1 of Psilopsiagon aymara. Taxonomy (NCBI): domain Eukaryota; kingdom Metazoa; phylum Chordata; class Aves; order Psittaciformes; family Psittacidae; genus Psilopsiagon; species Psilopsiagon aymara. The sequence goes on from JANRGW010021987.1 coordinate 21,623, forward strand.
ATGGTAACATAAATGGCCAGACCAGATTTGCAGATCTCTAGAATGGCTAAACCAAACAGAGGGGCCACAGGCAACAGCCATGATTGTCTGTGTCTGGAAACCACTGCACGCCTCACTCTGCCCACATCACACACAAACCCAGACACTTTTCTGACTCCTCTGCTCCACAGCCTTTTCTGTGGACTTCCCAAAGGGTCAGGTGTAGTTCAGTTCTGACAACAAAGGAAGAGATCTGTTCTCTGCTGATCCCCCTCCCTGTTAAATGAGACAGTCATGTTTCTGGGCAGGAGGAACAAGACAGTCTGAGGACACCTGAGCGCTCCACAGTGATTTGCAGCTTCGTGCTGCAGATTTTTCTAGGAAGACACAGTTTCCAATAGATTCATGAATTGCATCAGCCCTGTGCACAGGGAATCACCATAGAAAAGGTGTTGACACTGTTGATGGGGACATGTGAATGTATTCCAAAATGGGAGGCAAAACCACAAATCAACAAGAGGAATATATGAGGGAGGAAGCCACATGGAAATGGACAGCTATGCATGCATTCATTCTGAATGAATACAGAACAGAGAAATACAACAGCTGTGTAGGAAAGGCACTCGGAGTTACAGCAGATCACAAACTGGACATGAATCTATAGTATCCTGCTGCTGTGAAGAAAGCAAACATCCCCCTGAGCTGTATAAACAAAAGGATAGTTTGCCAAGCCCACAAAATAATCCTTCCACTTCCCTTAATATTGTCAGTGAGCCAACCTTCAGAGCCACAGTTTTGTGTACCACCTTAGGTGGCAAATTCTAATAGTGCTTTTAGAAAATCTCCAGGACCATAGATTTTGTTTAGATATGATAACCATCACTGAATGGCGGCTTAGCAGCACTAATGATGTTCTCAATGCAAACAGCCTCCCCACTGATGATAAATACATTTTTGTATTATAACACTTTACCTAAGGATTATGTATTTATTAGCCAAAAGGAAAGTTTAAGACAAGGCATCTAAAAAATAATGTTCCCTGTTCAAAAGAACCATAAGCACATAACATAATATTTTGTCTCAGTTAAAGCATATACAAGCTTTAAAAACTGGGGATATATATTTCACGCAATATATTAATTTTCCTATTTCTACTCCAAGTCTTTCTGGAAATGATGATGAATATTTTTCTCTACTTAATTAGGTGTTCAGCCAGCCCAGGTTTAAATCTAGCATATCTCTTCAGCACTACATACAAGTATACTTCCTGGTTAGTCAGAAGGCTGAATTCAGTTACACTATCTAAGCCTCAGAATTCCTGAGGTGTTGGTGACCAAGTCATCCAGCCCACATTCATTATTATCAGTTGAGTTGTTCACCCTTAACTTAATGTACTAAGCACAGCGAGTTTGCAGCTCAGAGATCACCAAAACTCTCCCTGAAGGTTTGCACACAGCACATTCTGCATTTATGTTGCATAGTGAAAGCTGATTAGAGTCAGTTCCACCCCTCTTGGCCCAAAAAGTCTGATAATGATACTCACAGACATCAGACACTCCATCTTTAAAGTCAGCAAGGTCCCCATGTCACTTCTGAGAAAACTGGATGCAAGCTCCTGTGCTTCTGCATTCTCAGAAAAAAAAAAAAAAAAAAAATCAATTTTATATTTATCTCTGTTCCCTTCACATAAATATCACATGTCACAAGTTTGCCCTACTTGCAAGTGTAGCAGAAGTGTTGCTGCCCAGTTGGGCATGCAGGCCAGCCAGTGGCTTGCGTCTAAGAGCCTGAAGGATCGGTGCTGTTTTACCTACACCATTGAGCCTCACTCTAGTCTGTGCTTCAATTTTTCCACTGCATTTTTTTAGGGATATTGTTGTTAACCCAAGCCAGTGCAGAGGATATCCATCTTCAACAGCAGTTATAACTGATTTGAACCCATCATTTGAGTCAGAGATGAGCAATTAAATTTTTTTAAGAATAGATTGAGAGATTGTGTTGAATTTCATTTATAAATTGTAAAAAGAGAGGGTTGAGCAAAAACACAACTGTCTGCAGTTATATATAAAACTGCAGCAAAGAAAAGAATTAAGTTTGGTCCATCTTCATGGTGGGTAGGGTGGGAAACAATAGGGAAAATCTTAAAGCAAGATGGTATCAAAGAAAATCCTAATGCCAAGAATTGTAAAGCATTGCAATAGGTCTCCTGTTTCACTGCAAGTTTTCATAGAATTATTCTGTTCTCCAAGAGGTTTGAAGAGGACTTTCCCACTCCTGTAACTTTACTGAAAGGCTAAGAAAATTCACAGTTAAAAGTCTTCCTTAACAACAGGCTGAAGTGTGAAGACATGGTTGTATGTGACTTGGAAGCCTCTCTCTCCTTTGTGAAAGAGAAGCTCCTCCTTGATATATTTCCTTTGAAAAATCACCTCCTAACCCATATCAGACAACACGACAGCCTTAGAGCTCTCTCTGCCTTTGAAAATGTCTTCCTTGGACAGATGGTCCTGAGATCCTTTGCAGAAATGAGGCACTTGACTTGCTTCAGTCTCAATGAATGTGACATGCAGGCCTCCAGGCTCATTCAATGCCGAGAGGTGCTCATTTCCCAAGGTTCAAATTTCTAAAGGCATTCAGGTTTTTCAGCAATAACTGAAGCACATAAGGCTTAATTACAAAACTACTTTGGACCTAAAGTCCAAAAACTAAAGGACTTTGAAAGAATACAAGACCTTTTTGGCCCAGATCCTCCAAGACAAGAGGTATTTTATCTCCAGTGATTTCACTGGAATAAGATGGTAAATGCCAATAATATTCTGTACCTAAGTATCTTTCAAAAAGAAGAATTTGTTTTCTAAATCACATATGTGAAAATATGTCCACTGACCTTTATTTCAATGACTTCCAAAAAACCTCTCAGAGTGTTATATTTTAATCAGTCAGCTCTACTAAAAACCCTGGAGCTGGGAAGAGCCTGTGTAGTAAGTCAGAAGACAGTACAAGATGTTCAGCATAAGCTAGAGTTTTGGGGTTTTTTAAAGCTTTGTTTATTCTACAGGCTTTATAGAATTTATCAGAATTAATGTTCTTGAAGTTAAAGCCAAAAGGGCAGCACGGTAACTATCTCTACTCTTTCAGTGAGACTGGGTTTTTCCTGACAATGTTACCATTTCTGATAAATACCTTTGCAATTTTCCCTGCACAGCAACTTCAACTTTCAATAGGTTCACATTTAAGTCTACCGTTACCTTTGTATTATTATCCTCCAAAATCACATTAAGGCTATCAGTGCTGTGACACCCCCAAAATCCTTGATTCTGACACAGCAGCGCTGTGTGGCTCCAGCCATTGTTACTGTGCTCTTCATTGCTATCTTACAACCCTGCACACTCAGGGTAAGAACTGTGGTTTTCTTTTGTGTTTGCACAACACTTAGCACAGTGGAGTCCTAGCTCAGAATTAGGTAGGATGGATAGTTCCTCCCACCTTAAAAAAACAAATAATAATGACCTTGGAAAGAAGGAAAATGTACAGCAGAAATAGCTCCATTGCCAGTTGATGCAAGTCAGAGGGATGGTATTAAATTAACCCCCTGCAACATTCTAGAGTTAATTTGGGGTCTGTGGGATTTTTAAGAAGAAACATGGCCTACTTTTTGGACTAATTAAACAAAAGAATTCTTGCTAAAATGTACTAAAAATGCATAAAGAACAAAAAAATTTAAAGATTTACATTTCCCAAAATTATGAGCTTGAATAAGCATTTGATGGGAAGGGAGAGAATCTCTCCTCCTACTGAATTTACATAAAACCTTTTAATTAGGGTTTTTAATTAAAGCCCCAAGGTAACTCCAACCATTTTCTTTGGGAGAATAGAGAAGTTAAATGCTAAATTCTGGCTCTGTGACTGCCTTTACTGAAATTAATCCTGGGTTTTATGACAAAGACAGCACACACACACATACGTAGTTAAGCACAAAGAAATTTGAAAGAGCTGGGACAGGCTAGGACTGCCGTCTCTGAGGGCACTTCAGGCATATATATCTTGAACTGGACACCAAAATAGTTTCTTCACTCCTCCTTTGTGTCCTTGCAGGCTTTTTCAGTTGAATTTGCCTTGGGTTTATGTTTCAGTTCTCTCTCCCTTTTCCCAGCGCAGGTCTGGGAAAGAGCTTCATTTGTGAAGTCCTTGGGTGTGGAGATCCCTGATGTGGCTTTTGGGAAGCTGCTCTCACTAAAACTGGTGAGTGAAACTGGATGAGAAAGACCTCCTCCATCTTTTGTGCAAGGGCCCTGTTGAAGCATCAGGCACCAGTGGGCATGAGGGGGATCCCAGGAGAATGCTGCTGGGACAAGACATTACTTGCCAAAGGAGAGCTCCATGCTTTGGCCTCTACCTGAATAAGGTTCAGCAGACAGGTGGAGGCAAAGAAATGATGTGGTAAAGATGACACATGGGCAGTGTTAAAGGCCAGGTTGGACACAGCCTTGGGTGATATGGTTTAGTGGGAGGTGTCCCTGCCCATGGCAGGGGGGCTGGAACCGGATGATCTTAAGGTCCTTTCCAACCCTAACTATTCTATGATTCTACATAGGGCATGAGACTGAACTAATGACCCCTACATAGGCTGTGATTTATTGCTTCTATATATAGGCTCTTTTCATGCTTTTCAAAAGGCTTATACTGTGTTTTGTTTTCCTCTTTCTTACCTGAGATTTGTGTAAAAACTCACTGAAGCAGAAACTGAAACTCCAGTTGTTCCTGGATTCCACAACAGTTATTCTTTCCCAGTGAATAGTTATATATTTTTTCTTATAAAGGAAGCAGATCCACAAGAGGCTATGAGGGAGGGTAATTCCTCAGTTCTCTGTAGCCTAGAGGTAAAAAAAAAAACCATCTTGCTTGAAATATGGCTCTGCAACAGCATTTCTGTGTTCTTATAATGGCCCAAAACACTCCCATCCCACAGAGATACAGTTCTTATATCTGTAGATAGATACAAGAACCATACTCACACCAGCTCATTTCTGCGCAACAGGATAGTCAGATGTGCCAGGCTTAATTCCCAGGCTGAGTGGCCAGCTTCTCAGCTGTTCCTAGCTCTCTCCTGCCATTTCCAAATCAGATACTAGCTTGGAAAGCCCTTGCCCTGAGCTCCATTGATTTCTGTACCTACCTCCTGTGAAAGACAAGAAAAGAAAAAGAAGGATTTAAATGTGCATGAAGATAAGTTGTTCCTCAAATGAAGCTTTCACAACAGCAGAGGCATCAGTGACAGCTTTCTCCAGTAGATTTGTTATCAGCTAATAAGAGAGGGTGGAAGAGCCAGCACTGCTGCCTTTATGTGGTTAAAAAGCCAATCAGCCTCTGATGAGGGAATGGAGACTGGAAGGCAGGCTGTGGTTATCTAGTGCTCATAAAATCTTTGGCTTGCTAGAGAGCTGCTGACCACACAGTGAGAGCTGTGAACAGCACCACTCCAGACAGTAACATTGTTAAAAATGTAAGTGCTGAAACTTAGCTTCTGTGTCTACAAGCACATATCCTGGGCTTTAGGAGACCAAGCAGATTAAAGGATTGGTTCCCTGGGTTAATTGAGGGTCTGGTTTTCTGATTTGTCCACCAAACAATGTGGGGAAATTCCTTATAATGCTCTACTCTGTGGTCCCAGCTATGAGATGTGCTACTAGGGTAGGCTGGGAGGAAGCAGATGAGGCAGAGCCATGGTATTTGCCTGCAGAGCACTAAATTACTGCAGTATCATTGTCTGAGAAAAAATTTAAAGAGATGCTCTTCTGTAACAATGAAGGGGAAATGGATAATTGCACCACAGGGACAACTCTGCGATCCAGTCATTTGTAGTTAATCAGAATTATTCATCAGTTTGGTAAACTTTTATTTCCTTTGTAACAAGAGGAAAAAATGACTGAGGATGCAGCCAGGAGATACAGTAAACACACCAGCCTGGGAGGCCTGTGCATGCAAGCTAAGGAGTGTGCAGAGGAATAATATAGCAAGCTTGTTTTCAGGTGGAAATGCTGAGTGCAGGAAGTCTACTGCTCTTCATGTTGAGACTGGTCAATGCATCTCTCACTATGTCCCTGGGATGGAGTGCATTTTAATAGGCTTGGCTTCCATAGAGAGCAGCTTAATGCTGCACCTGACGGATGGTGCTTTGCTATAATGCTGGCAGCTCCTGCCAGAGCAGTATCTTGCTGTGGTAGAAGTGTGGTGTCAGCAGCAGAGAAGGGCTCAGCTCAAGGTGTCCATCTCTCTTCCACACACACACAGAGCCTGTCTTCTGAAAGCATTAGGGAAACAGAGAAGAAGAGCAGCAAAGACATACTTAACAGGTACAGGTGGCTAGTGCTATAGCTTTAACCATTTGCAGCCTAGCTCTTACAGTTGGAGTTTCAACTTTTATGAGGATCATGGTGGAAACTGGCCTCCTCTCTCCACATGGACATTTGCAGGAGTGGCTGAAATCAGGACAAAGCCAAAAGCAGATGTGGTGCTAGAATCTCCATCTGCCTTGCAGTATATCACAGCCAGTTCCCTAGTTTGGCCTATTCTTACCTAAAGAACTCTCTAACCTGTGGTGGAGTTCCTTCAGCAATAATCTGCTGTATCATGCCAGGAATAATATGTCCTCATTACCCTGACAGAGGGTCTCTATGGACCAAAGGTGATAAGCCTCTGCTGAGAAAGGAGGAGGGACTGTTGATCCAGCATGTGGGATTCATGACCTGCAGTGTGAATCACAGGAGTATGAAAGACTACTGAGCTCTCCTGCCTGCTGGGCAGCACATGCACTGCTTATTTCCCTTTCCCAGAACTGAACTTCTTTGCTACAGGAACTTGGAGGGAAATAGCTTGAAAATAGCAAAGAAAAATACAAGAGTTGCCAGGTTAACCATCTTTTGATTTCTTATGATAGGCAGGTTTGTGAAATTCTTCTAGCCTTCTAGGAAGCCCAGACCAACGGCCTTATGAGTGCTACTGGAGGGGGGGGGGGGGGATTAATCTTGGTCATATAATCAGAGACCTGCAGCCTCACTCCAAATTATTTATTTATTATTCTCATTTCCTGAGGAAACAAGCCCTATAAAATTACCCTCTCTCGCTGCTTCCCACAGCCCAAGTCTGATGAAGTGACAGAACAAGACGAAATGGCCTTAACCTGCAGTTTAGATTGGATATTAGGAAAAAATTCTTCACAGAGAGAGTGCTCAGGCATCAGAACAGGCTGCCCAGGGAACAGTGGAATCACTGTCCCTCAAAGCATTCAAAATCATGTAGATGAAGCGCTCAGTGGCATGGTTTAGTAATGGACTTGGCAGTCCTGAGGTAAAGGTTGGATATGGTGATCTTAAAGGTCTTTTCCAATCTCGATGATTCTATGATTCCCCACCTCCTTCCCTGCATAGTTTCAAGTCATCACTTAATTTCACCTTAAATTTAATTTAACGTTTAAGGATGTTTCAGAGATAGGAAACTGCTATGCCTTTGTAAGAGCTGAGGGTAGATAAAGGGATCCAAATCAATCACAGAAGGAAAGGTTTCAGTGAGCTGTACAGTTACCTGGTTTGATCAGCCTGTCCATGCAGGTCAGCAGCAGAACAATCTTCCTTCTGCCTAGCTGCCAAACTAGGGGCATGGGAAGAGCATATGAGTCCCATGATTCAGTCAAAGGGGTGGGCAGGGTATGGGGAGTCCTACAAGCAATGACATTGTATAGCAATTAGGAAGACAGGAAGTTAGGGGGGCGTGCATACGAGCAGGGTACAAATGCAGGTGAAACAGACCTTTACTACTCCTGTTAGAGCACATTTGTGGTGGTATCAGCAGCACTAACTGCACTCCAGTGATCGGAGCACAGGCTAACAGCCAGCCCTTACCCCACAGAACTTTCCCCCCCAAAAAGCTTGCCTGCCATTCTTGTGGAGTCATTTAGGCCTTCTTCCAGTGCAGAGTTTAAGCTTATTACTGATCAAAAGAAATTCAATGGCTTCAGCTGGGCTGTTTCCCAAGTCAGGCACAAGGTTGCATATCTTGCTGAATCAAAGACTTGCAGAGTGAAGTGAGGATTGAGGTGGCATTGTGGTAATTACCCTGCACAGGCATAAGTGGCCATTAAACCTATTTGGATGCCTTTGGTAGCAAATCAAGCCGGTGTAGTTAAAGAGCATGTTGATAGTTCTAGTAACAATTTAGGGAAGTACAGGGCAATATTGCAGATAATGAGGCAATCTTATCTTTTTGTCAAAAATAAAACCTGAAAATTTAAACTGCCCTATTGTATTTTGCCTGAAAGAAATAAAGAAGTAGAAGACACTTGATTGAGGTATTCATAATTATAGGAGAAATAGTGAAAATTAATCAGTCTGTGCTTTTCATATTGTCACATAATGCAGGAACAAGGGGACCCTTAAAATGTAAATTAATAAGCAGTACATTTAGTGTTCAAATGTATTTAGTGAATCGTGTTACAATTACGGTGTGTATAAATAATCCGCCAATTTCCAGAAAACTATCTGATAAAATTCACCATAACAATAGTTCATTTCCCAATTCACTTTCCATTATTAGAAGCCCTTTAGAAACCCAAGAGAAGCTGCGGGCTGGGGACTGTAAATGGCTGCACATTTAGAACAAATCCAAGGAGTGGATTGACTTCTGCAGCATGTTCTCCCCTTCAGAAATTCACAGCACTAGGAAGTTAAGGATACTAACGCAAAGGCTGGCTAAAAGGAAGGGAAAAAAGACCTCACACTGGATAATTTTATGACCATTAGTAACACTTGTGTCTATACAAACTAAGATAATTATAATGGTAATCATATCTTGTGCTTCAGAGCCTAAAGTGATTGCCTGCAGAGGCCAGGGAAGTCTTGAAGAGTTTCCATTGAAAGGAGGATTAGAAATGCTTAAGATTATTTAATTTGGTCATACTGGACATAGCAGAAAGAGGGTACTTATTTCCCCTTTTGAAAGCTTTTCCTTTCTCCTTTCTGAATCAGTTTCTTCCCTGTGGATTGACCTGTAAACTGGTATTCCTGTTGCATCTTCACTTTCTTTTTTTTGCCTTTCCTACCCATTTTGTGCTTGAATCTTGCTGTTTTCACCCTGGATCTTGTCTGTTTCCCAGTGTCACAGCCCAGCTCTCTCTTGTGCTTTCCTAGCTCATTCTCAAGGATACCACCCCTTCAGAGTGAAAAGGCTGTCTTTGCATCTAATATCGTCAACCAGATTTCATTAGCAATCGCTGCTCTGACTTTATTTCTCCCTAAATGGCATCAGCTTGTCTTTCCTTTTTGCATGCAAGCTGCTCCCTCAATCACTGCAGTCTTTTCCAACCAGGTTCCCCAGGCTGTCAGTATTTCTGTACCCCAGTTTTTCCACTAAGATCTGTAGGAATCATGATACTAGTATCAAGCATGACAGTCTCGTTTTACAGAACACCTACTGTTTAAAAAACTACAGGAAGTGAATGAAGAAATGCCTCATGTTGCCCTTTAAGCATTGCAAGAATTGCTCTCCTGCCGTTTTGCACCTTCATTGCACAATGATTGCATGTGGTGCCAGATTCAGATAACCTCTCACAGAGAACTTCAGATGTCTCCACAAAGTGAGGTCTCCACTGATTTTAGTGAACCAACATGTGTAATAACAGGTATGACAGAATGTCAGAAATCAGCCTGAGGTGAAGAAGACATGGTCATTCTCCACACATGAGAAAAAATGAGATACGAAAGATATGGTGTCCTTTTATTACTCTGCTCACAGCTACACAGTGAAGAATAACTGACAAGAAAGGGCTGGCATTTCCCTCCCCATGCAAGGAAGATGGAAGTATAGACAGAAATTATATTGCTTCCTGTCACACAATATCCAGGTCTCCTGAGCCTGTTGCAGAAGGTGCTATTGTACAGAAATGATTGCTTCTGGCTACTCCCTTGCTAGAAGCAGCAACCAGGTGATGACTTTCTGAGGTTGTGTATAGCATGACAAAGGAGCAAGCCATGAACACAAGGAGCCTTTTGAGCCATTTGCTTTCTGTCTATGACAATGGCTTTTAGCTAAGGTTTAATATGAGCTCAAAGGATCAATTCTGCGTTTAGGAGCAGAAAAGCTGTTGATGGGCCTGAATCACACTTCATGCACTTAAATCTTCTGATTCTGGGCACACACTTTGATGCTGAGCATGCCTGGGGCTTCTCCTCTTCGCTTTTCTGACTCTGGTGTCAGGCTGTTCATGCAGACGTGGATGATGAGCAATGCTGGTCTGGGAAGAGAGCAGTGGTCACAGCTTAGCTGACAGTATGTACATAGCCTGGGGTGTTGCCAAACTCTTGGTCTGTTCCTACATGCATCACTCCTGATCTAGAGCTTATGCCAAAGCTGGGACTTAGAGCTAGTTCACTTTAGGACACTTCAGAAGGAAGAAAACAATAAATTGAGAACTAAAGACATCAATGATAAAGGCATAGGGAGTTATGAATATGAAAAGGAAGGCCGAGAAAGTACTGCTAGTCAGCCTTTTTGGTAATAAAATACGAAGTGGCAGCCATGGAATGAAATTACAAAGCAACACATGGTGAGTGGATGAAACATAATGTTGTTTACAAAAGGTATAATTAAACCATGATATTCACTGCTCCAGAGATTGAGAGGGATGACTCTCCAGGTTCAAGAAATGATTCAGCATTTATATAAATAAAAAGAACATCTGCAAGGACACTAGCTAAATACAATTACAAGGGCTATCAATCCTCATGCTTCAGGGCATGGTTACCTGCTGAGGCCAGAAAGAAATTTCTTCATGGTATAGCACTAAAAAGTAAAATGCATTATTGGGCGGCATTGATGGGTATTGGATACCTTATTAGATGATCCTTTAATCTGTTCCACTATGCAATTCTTTTGTTCCTCCATATTGCAAATCAGTGAAGCATTTAGGTGCGTGCTTGAATTCCATTTTGAAATCAATAGGACTTAAAAATGTTCATAAATGTAAGTAAGTGCACAATTAAGGCTTTCCAGAATAGATATATTAAGCAGCTACTTAAATTTTTAGATGTATTGAAGTGTTTTTTGGTTCAGGACTGACTTTTCAGTGCCCAAATCACACACACAGAAACAGTAGCACTTACCATATCTTATATGTTATCAACTAAATTTGTAGAAACTCTGTATAACGACATGCTGCCAGTACTAAAAACTTCCACGTTTCATTTCAAAAGACCATGAATTTGTGACTATAGATCTACAGTTCATTGTACAGATAATTCATTATGCATATAGACATTATCACACTGGTCTAAAAGAGGGTCTTCATCTCTGGGCCTTCTTTGGTGTATATAAAATGAGCTTTGCCATCTGCTATAGTTTCCTCCCTTGTATTTGTGCCCTACTGGTTCATCTTGCAGCTCTAGATAAGGTGGCAGCCACACACTGAAGATCTCTTTGAAGACTTAAGTTTCATGTTTCATTTTAAACTTTGAAGCCCATCTATTTTTTATCCTGCTTTTTTCTTAGAGGAGATATTACTCATTCCCAACAGTCTTTCAGGGTCAGCAGCAGGGCTCTGAATACAGGAAAATCACAGTGCTGATCTGATCTCTTTATAGACTTGGGACATAGTAAACACTCCCCATGTAGAAAGGGGTTTCACCTGGAGAAGGTCATATGGAAGTATAAACAGAAGCTTGAGCATTCTTCACAGTCCTCAGCATTGCTGGCAGGTGGTTAAAGGGTTTGTTGGATACACGAGCCCACTGATGTGGCTGAAGGATAGATGTTACCAAAACCCCAGGTTCTCGCAGTCTATAGTGTTACTCAGTTAAAAGGATACTTGAAATATCACCATAACAGTCTGAGAGATTCCCCTCCTGTGGGTCTATCTTCCCTGCTTTCCTCACTGGACCAATTGCTTCTTGCAGAGGGGCTGTGGCGACTCACTGGGGGTGGCTGGGAGACCTTCAGTGATGTGCAAAAGGCAGCAATTCTTCCTTCCAGAGGCTGAGTATTCAGCCTGAGCAGAGCTCATAGGGATCTACATGCTGAGATCAAGGGAACATTTCCAATGACTCCTGGAGGAGCTGGAACCTGGTCTTAATAGAATGCTAAATAATTAAATCAGACTTCATGTTGAGGTGGAATAGATCTCAAGCACTTAAGAATCAGCACATGGAAAGACATAATTTTCAGACCTGTGCTAATAAAGAAAACTATAAATTGAGGGATTTTTTCTCAAACAGCTCTTTTTTCCCCCTCATAATCAAACATAAAAGAAAAGATGTTGTCTGCTGTAATCAGACATACATCTTGAATTGCTATTTGCTTCCAGCTTCATTTGAGATAAAATTGAAACTACTTAGTTTAAATGCACAGTCTTAGATACCTATAAAAGACTGACTTGCTGGAAGTTTTAAGAAGATGCTCTCTGCAAATCTGTTCTACTTAACTCATTTCTAGTTTCATGTTCAGAAGGTACCCAACCTGGTGCCTGACCAACCAGGTAAACTATGATGAAACAACTGTGTTGGTAGCTGAGGGAAGAGTAGTGGGCACTGTCAACCTAAACTTCAGCAAGGCTTTCTACGCTGTCTCCCATAAGATCCTCTTAGAGAAGCCAATGGAAGTATAGGCTGGATGAGCAGACAGTGAGGTGTATAGAAAACTGACTGAATGATTGGGTGCAGAGGGTGCTAATCAGTGGCACAAAGTTGTGTTGGAAGCTAGTAACCGTTGGTGTCCCCAGAAATCAATACTGGGGATGATCCTGTTTTGCATCTCCATTAACGATCTGGATATTGGGGCAGAGTGTACCCTCAGCAAGTCTGCAGGTGGCACAAAACTGTCAAGTATGGCTGGTACACCAGAGAGTTGTGCTGCCCTCCAGAGAGATCTTGTCAGGCTGGTGAAATGGTCTGGCAGGGGCCTCATGAATTTCTACAAGGGACCCTAGGCACCTGTAACTTCTGGGGGTGGCCTGGCTGGAAAACAGTGTGGTAGAAAAGGACCTGGGGGTCCTGATGGACATCAAGTCGAACATAAGCCAGCAACATGTCTGTGTGGCAAAGAAGGTAAATGGTATCCTGGGCTGCATTAGGAGGAATGTTGCCAGAAGGTCAAGCGAGGGGATCCTTCTACTCAGCACTGTTGAGGATACACCCAGACTGCTGGGTCCAGTTCTGGGACATGGACACAGTGCCGTGTGTCCCTTGAAGTTCACTAGGATGATTAAAGGACTGGAGCACCCCACATACAAAGAAAGGCTGAGAGAGTTTAGACTGTTCAGTCCGGAGAAGAGAAAACTCAAGGGGGTAATCTCATCAGTGTGTATAATTTCCCTAAGGGAGGGTGCAAAGAAGACAGAGCCAGGCTCAGGTACCCAGTGACAGAACAAAATGAATGGGCACAGACTGAAGAACAGAAGGGTCCCTCTGAACAAGAGAATACTTTTAACTGAACGGGTGACTGAGAACTGATATAGGTTGCCCAGGGTGTTTGTGGTGTCTCCATTCTTGGAAATATCCATGAAGTCATCTGGGGATGGTCCTGGGGAACCTGCTGTCGGTGGTACTGCTTGAGCAAGGGGGTCACTAGACAAGATGACGTCCAGAGGTCACTTCCAATCCAGCCATTCTGTGATAACCAAAAGCCACAGGCACAATTGCATGTCTCAGCCTAGGTTGTTCTGTTTAAGCCACCAAAGGGAAGGTTAAAATCCTACTAAAGTAGTTTTCATGTACTGAAAGGCTCCCTTTATCCTTTGGGAAGCTCTAGCAATAGTATGCTAGGAGCTCACTTGCACGTGTAATGTTCTTTATAGTCTTAGCAATGTGTTCTAGCTCGGGATTTCCTGAACTTCTAAACCATTAGCATTTCCCAAAGGGTAGTATGTACACTTATGATTTCCTTTAACATGGGACTTATCACAATGTGTACTCAGTGCTTCTGCAGCATTCATGTTTCTGCATCTCCACCTGCTCCCATCAGACAAATCTCTACACCCGTTTTCTCCTCAGCTCTCATTTTGTGAAAGGGCAGCAGAAGTTCAGCACTCTCTGGGTTAGTGCTCAACACAAGTGAAAATCTTTATCTCACAGTGTGTGGGACAAACTGGATTTGAAACAGCGACACAGCATCATCAATTCTTCAAATGGACATAGCACGAGTCTCCCATAAACTGAAACAGAACCGGTGCTGCAGATCCATCTGGAGAGGTTATTATTAGGGAATTGGGGGTGTTTTCAAATGCAGGGATGCAATTTATCATGACTAGGTTCTGTTAGCAGGGAATTTAGACAGTTTTTGCTACTGCAACCTAATAAGTCATTTTATCAGCATATTTATTTCCTTGGCTGCTGACACCTTCGCAACCCTCATAACCTTTTAGTATCACATGGCAGGAAAACAACTGACAAATAAAGAGAAATCATTGGTTGTGAACTCACTGAAATAGCATATTCCCTCTGGAAAGCTTGAATAATGCAGTTCAGTAATAAAGCATAGTCTGCTAAAGACATACAGGCCTCTTGCTCTCTCTCTTTCTCATCATATACTGTATATAGAAGGGAAAATTTGTAACCAAGGGAATACATCGTGAAATCCTATCCAGCTACCTAGCCAATAGTGGAGATTGACAGCAGTGCTCCTGGATACAGAACAAGCAAATGCCCTAACAGGAAACCCACGGTAAATGACAGCAGAGCTGAACCTCCTTGCTTTACTCCCTCCCCAGATATTAGAAGACTTGCACACGTATTTACCTTACCCTTGTTAGACCTCTAGATCTCTGCATTACTTGGAGTCACAAGCAGTTGCCCACTCCCCTTAAAAAAAAAATCAGCTCCAATTAGGTCTTGCGAGATCAATTTATCCTGGTTCAGCTCATCTCTGCTATTGCTAAATAATTTATCATTTATTTGGCAAGTACTTCACGTCTTTTCTTGTCCCTGCATCTCCAACCACAAACACAAACAGAAGGGCAATAAAAAGTGCATTTACCTGTGACTCTCAGTGATTGCTACATGCTCTGAGTGTCAATGTATTTTGCATCTATTAGACTAGCACAGAAGCAAATTCCAGGTTTTAAGAGCATCAAGGAAAAGTAACATGAACCCAGAACAGGCAAATCTCCAATTGGGAGACCATATGTGGAAAACACTAAGCTTTTATTTTCAATTGCCATAATGAACAAAAACAGTCTTAGGAAGGGAGACCACAGCCCACAGTGGAAGGACTTTGTAAATCAGAAACAACTTCTCAAATTGTTTCTAAAAGCTATGAGAAAACTGCACAAGTACAAAAGGGATCTTCTATTTCCTCTCATAACCACAATAAAGCTAGCATAAGGCAGCCATGCCCTACCCCACATAGAAACCGCTTGGCAGGACAGCCACAAGGGTAGAAGAGGGTGGATACCTTGTCGTAAGTGCAGGGACAGATTTCAGTTGGATGTGTAAGGAGGTGGCCGTACCTGGCCATGTACCAGGCACAGCTATCCTCCCTGCCCCTTTAATCTCTTCCCATGTGCTGCAGGCTCTTATAGGCTCAGATGAAAATTTTCCATTTTTCCATGTATTTTTGTACTGGAAAAATCACAGTTTGGGTTGGTTTAAGTTAATGAGGCAGAGTGTGGGCAGAAAGTGAATGCTTTTTTTGAGTTATGTATTTCATAGGTCAACCAAACTCTAGCAAAACGGAAAGGCTGGCAAGGAAGGAATCAGTGAACTGGGGGAGATAATTTTGTAATTCTGATTACTGAAATGGAAAGGAAAATATTGCCAAGGGGAATAAGAGACTTAATTTTTTTATTATTTTTTGTAAATTCCCAGGAAAATCCTCATTTCTGGAAAGCTAGTCTTTGGAAAGAGAACTAAAAGTACTTTTAGAGCCAGCACATCTGCTATCTTACATTCTCTCTGATCACATATGTACATGGCAAAAGGGACAAGCCTGGACAGCTGGGGAATACCCCTGAAGGTCGTTGACACAAATGATCAACTTTCTGAACCTTTCTTTGGTGCTTATTAGCAAAAAAGAAAAGGAGCTACTGAAAGACAGTCCCTGTCCATTCTTGTCAGGATCAGTCAGGACACAACAGCAACATGGTCTCAATAAATCAGTACAGAAAAATGATCTGACACCTTTGATAAGAAGCTCTAAATCCAAGAAACCAGTGAGGTCTGAAATGCTGAAAGTTATTTTGTAAAGGGCGAGAGATTTACAGAGCCACAAAGAGCACCCAAGTCCCTCTCTTCCATCTCTTCGTTCAGCTTTCCCATAAAACCAAAATCCAGGAGCTGATGGGTATGCATACGTCTTCAGTATATACACACTGTGAACAGTCTAATCTGCAGGCCACATTGATTTCCTAATGTCTAGAAGCTCAAAAAGAAAAGCCCAAAGGAAACTGAACCTGGAGAAGACATGACATCTCTCTGCTCCTGCAGAACCAGTCCTTTCATCTCCACTCTAAGGCTACTTGTACAAAGACTCGAGTTGTATCAGAAAGGTACCTGTTTCTTTCAAGGTACCTGTTTCTTCCAAGCAGCACCTGGGATCTAACAGCAGGTTAAGTATTTCCATTGGTCAAAGCCTCGCAGTGATTATGGCCAGTGATGAGAAAACCTCTTCTTAGCCTTGAAACAGATGAATATTTCCAAATGTTGCACCCAGGCCTTTCTTCATGGCCTGAACATTGCTCTGTAGAAAGCAATGTATAGCTGAAGTCTCCTAAGGAGCCCTTCTGGGGGCCAGACCCCCTATGAGGCTGGGTTAGCTGGAGGTATTCTGGTTCAACACTTGATTTAACTTGTTCAGCTTGGTTGACTTCAATAGACTTGCTGTTGTTTTTACACCAGCAAAAGCAGAGCTGGAGGTAGTGTGAAAGAAATCAGCAATAATTGGAAGTCACTGCTCAACCTGCCAGTCAGTGGGCTTCTACAAACCAATGACAGGAATGCTCTAGTATAGTTAACAAAGCCGTTTACTCCTAATCATACAGTACTAGTTAAATTGTAATAGTAGGTATTCATAAATAAGCAATTATTTCTTGCTGTGCTTTACAAAAAGCTTCTTGCTTTTCCTTCCAGGTTGAGAGCTGACCAGTCAGAAATTCTTGATTCTCATGATGAGGCTCTGACACTCCTGGTATCGTTTCAGTTTTAAGGAAGGCATCTGAGCTCAAACTAAAGGGTGGTCAGAAAAGAGCAGGAAACAAGTGAACTGTGTAGGTTATATCCACCTGCCAAAGTAAAAGCTAACCTTGAGCCAGCCTTATTTGTCTTTTCAAACCATTTTGTGTCAGAGAGCAGGACTCAGGTCAGAGCACAGGACCCCTGCAAGGTGCAAGCAGGAGAATTCATGTTCTCTGTGTGGCAGGTATGGGAAAGGGTGATGCAGAATTTATGACAGCTTCTCTCATCCCTGGGAATTCACAGTACAGTTTTGTATCAGTTCAAAGTGAAAACTAAGAACAGTAGGAGAGGCAGAGCTAGGAAAAAGCCTTGGCTTTGGGTGCCTGTATCTGAAGCCAGGATATTGTCCTAGCAGTATATTTACCATGTTCATAATTAAACCCCTAAGTGCCAGCTGAACTGGAAATCATGCTGTGTGGTGCCTCTCCTACCGTCTGAATGACTGTTAGACATTTGGCACTGTTTTGACACAAAAATGCAGTCCATCATCCTCACCAAAATGAGGCCCATTCATCTGTCATCTGTTGCCTGCTTGTCTCTTTTCCCCATTTAGTTGTGTACAAGATGAAATGCTTTCCTCCTGCTGCTTGTCTGGGGTTTTTTACACTTCATTTTCTTTGCTGTTTTTTATGTACTCACAATGAAATAGCTACATAGAGTCACATTGCCAGGCGTAATAGTGGATTGACTATATTGACTAAGAAATATACAGCCATTTTAATATTTTTCCTTTCTCTTTCTCATTACAAATCTGAAATGAACATATCAATTAGTTTTTTTCCCCCTCCCTTCACTTTAAATAACTAGTAGGAGAGCAGGGGAAAACTTACCAGTCATTGTTACATGCTCATTACTGTGACATATTAAGGAGAGATACAAAGTAATGATAGAGTAATGCAGCCAAAGAAAATTACCTGTATTATATTGTCACAGGTGATTGAGACACAGTTACATATATACAAAACCACATAAACTGTTTAAAAAGCAAGTAATTATGGGGCCAGGGGACAAGGAATTTTAGATAAAATGCTCTCATGAATTATTTACTGTAAGACCGTGGAAGACTTTTTTCCTGAAAATAATTGCAAAAAGTGGCCACAAATCAGGCTATTTGCTGAGCTGCCCTGCAGTAGTGAGTAAATATGTATATATTTCTGTGCTGGACTATGTCAGAACTGTCTGACCCACTCTGGCAGTTCTCATTTTGTCTGGTTTTCTCCTCAGTGCTAAAGAAAATAAAAGAAATGTTTATCTCATAATTTAACTTCTATGTGACTCTTTAGATTTGCAAGGACAAAAAACTCCCAAACCTTGGAATATTGCATTCTGCCCTTCTGGTGTGTTTTTGCATACCACATGACTGCTCCTGAAGCCTGACTTTTCTATGAAACTTTCTCCTTTTCAGATAAGGAAAATGATAAAAAACTTTCGAGCTCTCCTACAGTATCCATGATTCATCATGAGTCATGATGCCTTAATTTTGGAGTACCCTAAACATGAAGGTTAAACTCATCTTTTGTTTCTTTAGGGAAATACCTGGGACTAGGTGTGCACATACTGTCAGGCATCAGAAGACTTAAGAAAATTCTTAACAGAATCTTTAAAAGTTCCTGATGTGGTTAGGCACAGGATTCGTATCACAGGCACCTAATTTAAGCACATCCTCCAGTTCATTCTGTCAACAGTGGAACCAGAGGACTCCAACATTTTGTCCACCAAATGAAAGGTGTGAATAATGTTCACATCTGTCCAATAACCAGAGATGCCCATGTTTTTCTGAGGTTAAGTGGGATGAATCCTACCTCAAT
Source organism: Psilopsiagon aymara (assembly GCA_024733675.1). Classification (NCBI taxonomy): domain Eukaryota; kingdom Metazoa; phylum Chordata; class Aves; order Psittaciformes; family Psittacidae; genus Psilopsiagon; species Psilopsiagon aymara. The sequence goes on from JANRGW010021987.1 coordinate 40,620, forward strand.
GGCAGGTCTCTGAGAATGCCCATAGCCACTCTGCACCGTGGCAGCTCTGAAGCAGCAGTGCCTCTGTCCATGTGCAAATGAGGTGCATGCACTAATCCTGCACTACCACATATCACCCTGTGTGCGATAAGTTTTGGGATGAAACAGGAAATTCCCAACAGATGTGTGTCATGGGGTGCCGCAGCAGTGTCAGTGTGCAGCTCCCATCTGGCCAGAGCCAGTCCTAAGCATAATATTTATTCATGAACTAGTCTTTGCCACCCCCCACAGAACCAGTAGCACTAGAGGCCCCTATTGTGGTGCCGGAGAGGCACCTGAGCAGACAGACCTGTGATAAACCTCAGTGAGCAGCTGGATGGGCACCTCCTGCAACCACAGCTGGACATCCCTTGTGTCATGCTCATCGTGGCACATATTCTTTTCTCTCCAGCCTCTTTATCTGTTTCTAGAATTGTAGCCCTGCAAAATAACCAGAGTATCCTCTGGACAAAAGTGAAACAACTCAGGAAAAAGGAAAATAATTAGGCTCATGCACAAGCGACTCCTGCATGCTCATTGTGCTATGGGCACTGATTTTCTGGAATAAATCTGTGTATAAAGATCAAGATGCTATCTCTTCGAGATACTCTGACCCAAGGTCCATCAAAGCTTGAAAAACCACCTTATTGTTACCAAAATTTATCGGACCACATGCCAAAGTCCCACTGGCTCTCACCTAGATTCCAAGCTACCTGAGGAATTATTAGTCTAAAAGCTCCTTTAGACCTTGTCAGCTGCATCTAGCTTACCATTTATGTAGGTAAGATTCACGGTTCCTCACAAAGGAGATGGAATCTGACTCCCGGGTTCCCTGTCCTATTTTAATAATGCAAATTTTTAATGGCTGTAAGGAGGGTTGGATGAGGGTGGGATTTTTTTTACTATTAAATACATTGAACTCAAAATCATCAGAAAATAACTTTTTGATGGTGTTTGAAACAAAAAGTGCAAGTTAAAATAATTATTTAAGAAATTTTCAGTGAAGGAATAGGGACACAACACCAGGGCTATATAAAAGCCAGGGCAGTCGAAATCAGTTCAAGATACGTAAAAATTATTAAAGTGAAACATTTCTCTCTCAGATGAACTACTTTTTTGTGTATGAGGAAGGATTCTCTATATGAACATTTTCAAGAGATTAAGTTCCCTATTTCTGCTTAGGTTAGGAAAAAATCTGAAATGCCAAAACCTACAACAGGATTTGAAGGGTTTCCCACTTACATCATTCAAGTGAAAAAAGCAGAACTGATTTACTCATATTTAATTTCAACGACATAAACTCATGCCTGCACTGACTAGAACACCAGCATGATGATTTACCTGTTAGACATATTATTACACAGTTAAATTTTCCCAAACTGGTATTTAACACTCTACATGTCACCTTGCTAATGATCTTGATTAACTGTCCTCTGAGAGTTCCTTGCATTCACATTGACACTACCTGTGATACAGCATTTCAGGCGGTCAAAATATGCCTTTACGAAAGAGAAAAAAGACAAATCTGTGACTTTGTGAAAGAATAACAAGCTTTTGACATTCACAGATTATAAAAAGGAAAAAAAAAAATAAAAAGAAAACCTCTCTAGGGTTTGTCTAACAAGCCTAATTCAACAGCTAAAACAAGTGCTCTGTGAAGGCAGCTGTGTTCATTACTGTGTTAGTTCATTAGAGGTGAGGTGGCAACTCTTCTGCCACCCACAGCTGAATCATGCCCCACAGCCTGCAAGGGTAGCATGCAATTGCTCACTCGTCTGCCTCTTTATTGATGAAGCAGACGTGCTGACATTTGAGACTGGGCATCCATTAATGCAAAGAAGGGCAGCTCTGCTCCACTTCAGGATGCAGTGGAGCAGAGCTCCTTTTGCCATCCCACTCCTCCTCTGGATGGCTCATGTGAGTTAACCTGATCCCATATTTTTATTGTAACTCAAACACAATTCCCCAGTAACTCAAACACAATTCCCTTCTGGCCCAATGATACCCCACAATGGCTGCCTGAATAACTGTGCAGACACTTATCTGGAGCAAACTGGTGTGGTCCTGCTTCTCCTGCTCCTGACCACCAGCCTGTCACATAGAATCTGAGCTGCTTAAGCACTCTCTAACCCTTTAGAGAGGCTGGAAGTGCGTGGTCACATTCCTGTTTATTTCCCAATTTCTGATATTTTGCAAGCAGCATTAGAAACATCACCTTCCAGGGTTTCCTGGCACTTCTCTTGTTAAGTCTTTATTTTCAGCTTTCACTTGCTGCAAATGGGCAAATGTTTCCCATGTGGAACTTTGTCTCAGGATAAGCACATGCATTTTTTAAGTTTTAACAAAAAAATGCATAAAAAATTCCCTGAAATGAGTCTATGGGAAGAGACAGAGCTATTCTGCAGTGTCAACAAGCAGGTAAAACTTTATTTTAGAAACTGTAGTGCCCCCATCCTTTGGAGGAGGGACATAATATTCGGTGGAGGTGGTCTCTCCACTTTCTGCTGTTGCTATGGAAAACTGCTTTTACTGGCAAGGTTCAATGTTTGAAACATTATATTTGTGTTTGTTATAGCCTTGTTAGGACTTGGCTGTTAAAAGATTGAGAAGGTTGTAAGGGCTAGCTTGGCTCTGTAAGCATTGTCCTTAAGGAAAACCTGTATGGACTCACTTTGGGGCAGGAAAGGCTTAGCAGTGCTCTAGGCAGACAGGCAGGAAAGAAGTGGGCTTGGAGCATGGTTTTCCAACCTTCCCAGCATGGAGATGCCTCCAGCAAGGAGAAAGTACTGTGGCACAGTGTGCTGGTAGGAGAGGAGTTTATGGGGCTCAGTGGGGAATAAATGCACAGAGGAGTGTGAAAGCCAAAGACAGGAGGGAGGGAAGTGAGGAAAGAAAGAGGAAAGGAGAGAAAAGGCCCTGGCCCTTTTCTAGCTACGGAGCATGCTGCTGTCTTTTCCAAATTTATTATGTTTTTCTTTAGGTTGTGGAGGAAAAGTTCCAAAATAGCGTAAGGTAAGGTCAAACACTTGCTCCAGGATAACAGTAATATCAAAAAACCATATGCTGTGTTGTGTTATCACCAATTAGCAATTGCTTCCACTTTGACAAATGGTCTCTGAAATACCATACTTCCAGGGTCAGGAATACTTAGAGAGCAATTGTGAGCTACATACATCTGAAGTGTTTATGTAAATGCTTACTGTTAATAATAACAACAACCATAATGACAATAGAGAATTCCCTCTTTTGCATTGTTGTAGTTGCTCAGAACAGCTGTTTTAATGAGACATCTGCCAGAGAAACAATTTAGCCTGAGGATAATGAATAACTGTTACTTAACTGGGACAGTATTAGCATAAACTCTGCTTAATGGGGACACATTTGGCCAGTGAATAGTGATTTCTTGGTATTTATCTAGGTGTTTAATAGTGAAAATTTCAAGCTTGTGGCAAAAATAAATGAACAAATGAATAGTCATATACTATGTACTGTGATTTTTCTGGTTGCTTAAGTTTGAAATACCTTAAAGGGGTCTTGTCAGAGAGTGAATTATCCAAAACTTGGTGAAACTCTGTGTTGGGTGCTTGGAAATGCTGAAACAAGATGATCATTGAGGTCTTAATTCTTTATTACAGAAGTTTCCAAAATATTGGGACACAACCATTTGTATCCCTATTTTATGGTGTTATTTTCTCTCATCTGAATCTTTCCACGTATCTATTATGCAGGTATATGCACACATGCATGTTTAACAAAACTTACTCTGGATTGTTTCAAAGCTGGGTAAATCAAACATCCAGAATGGCATTTCAGGTATGGAATTCTGTTCTGATAGACTCTGCTCAGCAGAACTCCCAGTTTTTTCTAGTTCCTGTATAGATGTGTTTCAGGGTGCTGAGATAACTGCATAAAAACTTTATGCTGTGATGGACAAGCACGGTGCTGCATTGTGGTCAAAGCTATAAAGATAATTTTCTACAAACAGAAACAATAATCTACAAAATAGTAGACTATTGATTGTCTATGAAAGAAGTAAAAGCTTGCTAGTAAGTGATAATGTTACTTGCTTTCAAGAGAGATGCTCTTCATGTGCGCGCTGGCTGTCATCCCTTGGCTTTAAAAAAAAAGTTAGCAAAGACTATGTTCTTTAGGAAATAAACTAGAATAATGGGGCTAAATGAGAGACCAGTGCAGCGTGATTCAATTCATTTGGCCAGAAGTATGAATGAAATTAATAGGAGGCATGCGACCTTAGACCACTGTGAAAATCTATCTGCTGTTTCTCTCAAGGAAACTAAATGAATCCTTTTTTGTATAAGATAAAAGACACTGTTGCCATATTAGTGAAATAATTTAACAGATTCAGAAGAATGACAGATAGTCCTTCCTCTCACATTTATAGCTGTCTTTTCCTGCCTATAAAAAATGCAGCTTTTGTCTAAAGGCACAAGAGAGCCCTTAGGATCTAGAAGAGGAAGAAGACTTTGGGCACCTCTAAGTGACTGAGGTCTGGAGCTCACCAGAGACCTACACACCATTTGGTGGGCAACCCTGACTCCTGCCTTCATTCTGGAACCCAGAAATGATGAAATTCCCACCTGGGAAATGTTAAGAAAAATTGACAATTATTTTGAATGCATAGAAATATCTTGTTTCATTATCATTATCTTGTTCTAATAATCATTATCTTACATTTGTATCTTGTTTGATTATCATTATTATCTTATTTCAATAATCTTTATCTCATATTCATGTCTTGTTTCATTATCATTATTATATCTTGTTTCAATAATCATTATTGATTACTTGATATATTGATACAGCAACGTATATGGACTGTTCCTATAGTGGTTCTAGTGTTAGAAATGTCATGTGAGAATCATTCATAACAGAGACACGTATGTTTGAGCAAGGCAAGTAGACTCCCTTTTAAGAAAGAGCTTTAGTCTGTGATTCATTTGACCTATTTCAGACACCTACGCTCAGGCAAGATGAATCTGGAGAAATGAATCATACCTGTCACATCTACACTGCCCCGGACTCATGTTGAAACTGCAGTAGTGTTTCTGGGGGCTGGTCTAATTTCCTCAAGTTAGAGCTCCCCCGGTAATGTTCTCCAAAAAGTAACAGGAATTGAAGTCAACTTTGGAGTTTGTTAGCACAGCTATGCTTCTTAGAAAAGGGAAGGAGTCTTGCTGCTGATGGGTTTTCTGAGAGCAGTCCTCAGCCCAGTTATATCAGCAGTTTGGTGGGAAGCAACATTGATTTTGCAAGACAAGCCCTACAGTAAAAGACTTCTTTCACAAGGACAAGCCTTTCTTGTTTGCACTTAGGGTGCATCATAAGCAGGGAAATACTATTCCTTTCGGCACCTGAGTTGGGAGTGAGGAAGCCTTGAAATCTACAGGAAGGAGACACTTTTGTCTGACTGAATGTAGGTGATTTCTGTTTGCCCAAGAGCTGAGATCAGTATTTAGAGAGGATAGTGCCCCCACTCCAAAGCACTCAATCTCTCATCAGACATCTGTGTGAGTGAGCTGAAGTGACATTCTTTGGTGGCCTGGCTACGTCTAGCCCAGCTCTAAAGAATCAAGGCAATCTGCTTTTAAATCCACTTCATATCATATTCACTCTCATGCCTGGCTCAGGAAAGATCACAGAACAGTTTAGATTGGAAGGGAACTCAGTAGGTCATCTGGTCCACCCTTCTTGCTCTAAACTGATTTTAAATTTACATCAGGTTTCCCAAAGCCTTGTCCAGTTAAGTTTTCACAATATCTGTAGATGGAGATTTCAAGCAACAACTCTATTTAGCACAAAGACTGCAAACTTTGCTTACCTTTGTGCAGCCACAGACTGATTTCAAGTAAAGCGCTGCCTCGTGGCCTGATGCAAAATCGTAGATGAAATATGCCAACATACCTTTAGCATGTCACAAAGCACTGGCAAAATTATATACAGTTAAAAGGTCCAAGGACATTGAATAGAAGGTGTTGCCCTGTACAGAGATAACACTGGGGGAACTTTCATAATACAGCTATTTGGGGAACTGGCACTGAACTGAACTCTTACTTGCTTCAACTTCACAGACTTACTCTTGGACAGATACCTAAACTATTTGGCTGAATAGCATTCCAGACACAGCCACATTTTCAAAGTGATGCAACAGGGAAATATATTACTTCTATTATGTGAAAAGCAATGGGTGTGCAGTCTCTAAGAAGAAGAAATTTTGAGAGCAAGTGACTGAATTTATCTTGGAAAACAAATACCAATAAATATTGATGATTGTGCATGCACACAGTCTTGGACACAAAGTACTATCCAGACCACATAAGTATTCCATTGTGGCCTGAGGGCTGTTTGGACATCTTTGAATATCTTGCTGGAATTAGAAAACTAGTGCTGTGGCTGTCTGTCTCAATAGACATAAGTCAGACACAAGTTGTCAGGGTTGGGATGAAATGTGGCAGCCTTAGTTATGTTAAGAACTAACTAAAAAACTTCATTTTATTTTTTCCTCTTTTGGCTAGCACACACCACCAGCACTCCCCTCTCCCTCTCACCCAGCTCATCTGCACCCTTCAGAAACATTCAAGAACTGATTTAATCTGGGATGTGTTGTCCCTTTTGCATGTCCTAAAGAATATGTGTTTGAATCAGAGGGTTCATACTCATGGTTTTCACTAATTGTTCTTGGAAGGACATCAGACTTTTGCTTACGCTTGTATACATGAAGACTCTATGAGGGAGTCTGTGTTCTCAGAAGCAAGCTCCCACCCATAAACCTGTTAACTCCAGTCATAGAAAGATCACACAGCTGGTGAAATTGCTTTAGCCCTCCCAACCTGTAGCTGATACAAGGCTCAAGTACTTTGACCGTGAACACTACTGCAGTCCATTAATGCCCTGTTTTTATAACATTCTTTCTCATCCGCAGATGTAATTACCTACTCTCTCTGTGACTCTTCTAACTTGATATCTTCCCAGAGCCAGGACAGTGCGTGTTCATACTGAGGAATTAAGATCAACCTTTCATCCTCACACTGCATTTTCACAAGCATTCTTGGAGATGACAGGGAGGGACCTTCTTCATAAATTCAAAAAACCTCAACCAAACAAAGCACAGACCTTTAGTGAGGGGTTGATAGTATCTTATTCTGTGTCCAGCCAAGAAAGAAATTTATTGTGTGATCATGTTTGTAAACTAGAAACAATTCTTTTGCCTGATAATTGCTCTCCTGAAGAGATGTAAGATTTCCTACCAGGGTGCATGTGGGATTATTTGTACAATTGATAACAAAATGGGGTTATGATCTAGGAGTGGAGTTCTCAAGTGTGCTCATGCTACTGCTAGGAACAGTAAGAAAAATAGACTGGAAGGATTGCTGAAGGTGCCTTAAAGGAGCTTTCTTTTAACACCTCTGTTTATGAGTAGAAGAGTTCATGGATAGAAGAGCTTCTAGATGCACAGATACGATTTCAGGAGCATTTTCTCTTTCTTTTTCCCCTTTAACGTAACCTTTCCACTATGTATGTACTCTGTAAGTCAACAATCCTTCTGCTGCTGCTGGAACTCAATTCATTGCTTAAGGGAAGAATAAAAAAGAAACACATACTGCATCAAAAAGAAACAAGGCTGCAGGTGTGGGAGAGATTTGCCCTTGGCATTTCCTCTTGCCCTGTTCCCACAGGCAAGCAAGACTATAGGGGCCCTCTGTCAGTCTTATGGAAATACATTTCATCTGAGGTAAATGTTACCCTAGTTCACAGATGCTGTAAAGAAAAAATGCTGGTCTTCTAAAGGAAAAATCTCAATTGCGGAAAGGGCAGTGGTAGGTTTGGGGAGGCTTTGCTTGACCTTTCTTGATCTGGACTTTGCTGATAAATGCACACAAAGTGGACCAACAAATAATCCAATTATAAAGTGATTAAGAATGCTGAACCTGCCAGTCCCCTTGACTGACCAAATCTGTGTGCCCTGACAGTGTGAAACAGAGGGACTCCTGCTCACACTGTCCTGTGGGTGAATGTAAAACAAAATTTGGGGGACTTTAGCTTCCACTGTGGCAAACAAAAGGCTTCTGGCAAGAGTTGTGGCCATTACACAGTTAATCCATCACTCAGAGGAATCCATTTCAGGGATGAGTTTTAAACATGTCAACAAATTATAGCACTGACTTTTTTCTTCTAACTCTTCTCACCAGTTTTTCAGATGCTACAGATGGTCACTACTGAGTGTTTTATGAAAACAGCAAATCAGAATTGAATCCACAGCACTCTTTCTCCAGCAAGTCAGGCTCCAAGTGTTTGAGCTAAAGGAAAACCTGTGTAAACTACCAGTGAAGGGGAACTTTAACACACATATGACCTGCCCATTGTCCAGGAAACTTACTGAAACTTACCAGGTTTAGCTCATTCACTCTTTATGTGCAAAATAAAATTGCTGACCAGAACCCTCATGTCTAAGTTTACATTTTAAAAAGGTTTTTTAATCCAAAACACTTCTTAAGCATCCTAACTGGGGCATTAGTGACCCAAAATTCCTCAGAATTGGAATGCTGATGCCCTTAAGATTTTGCTGAAAGGCCAAGAGACTCGGAGAATAAAGAGAAAACCCTTTCCTGACTATCTCTCCAGAACAGAAACAGTGGGAAGAAAAACTGCACAGCAAGTGTCTGCTGCCTTTCTTCTACTCTCCCTCCTGCTGACCATCATCATGTGGAAAAGCCCCCACCGTTCCAGAATCAAATGGCTCTGGAAGGCAAAATATTGCAGAAATTCCAGATTTTAGAGAACAAAACCCCAGATTTCCATGACTTAGTCAGTAGCACAACTCTAAAATCACATAAAAGGATACAAGAGATCTCAAAATTCTATGTCAGAGCAGCCAGGACTCCAGTTATGTGCCAAATACCCCAGCTTCTCCATGTGTGCTAATCCCGCCAGTGCTCTGGAACTTGCGGGCTTACAGCAGACTTTCCATGGAGGCTCAACTGGAAGTGTCCGTTGCATCCAGGATGTGAAAGAAACAGGCTTAAACTGAACATAGGGATGCATGTTCTGTTGATGGCTATGTCCTCCATTTTGAAACATGAGATGCAATAAGAAAGAGATAGACCCCCATGCTTTCATTGCACAGGAACAGAGGAGGCAGCTCTGCTTGCCAGAAATGCTTACCGAAGCAAGAGAGGCTTGCTGGCTTCCATGGAGATGTTTAATGTAGAATCATCATCAGTATCCTGGGGCAGGAGTGCAGCAGAAACTGTTAGCAAGATCTCTCCGCAGGCAGAAAGATCAGTGCACAAAAACAAATGGTAGTGCTCAAAAAGTCAGATTTCAGTCGGAAAGCAATTTTATTGTGTGGTTTCCAAGGTTTTATTACTATTCCAGATAAAGGAAGAAAATTCTAAATTGGTAGCATCCTTTTAATCCTGTATCTTAATTGGATGAGAGGAGTGCCTGCCAGTACAGAGAGAAACAACAGGCTTTTAGACTCATAATGAAATTACCTGCCCCTACTGCACTTTTCATGAGTAGATCTCAAAACACTTTACAAGAGGAAGTCAACTTTGCTATTTCTGTTTTATAGAAATAGTTTATGCAGCTGATATTACATTCTCTTTTTATGCCTCCATACACTATAAAAGGATTTTGTAATGGAACAAACTGTCTTTTGTAATGGATAAAACATTAGTATTTAATTAAGCTAGAAGTGGGATGATGCTCATCAGCAGTTTTAAAATATCCCTGATTCCACACCTCTGGGAATATCACTTTAATAGTCAAATAAGAAAATGCACAAAACTTAAGATTTACATGGGAGCAATTCTCTCTTTTATTTCTGTAACTACCAATAAAGCCTTTCCTCCTAGACAAGGGAGAATAAATGCCTTCAATGCAGAATGTGAAAAAGCTCAGTGAAGTGGCAGAATTATCTAATGGCTAATTTAGGGATGAACATAACCAGAGTAAAGAGGTGGCAGCTCTTTAGACCAGATGAAGCTGCATTTCCTGAATTTCTCTTAAGAAGCATGATGAGTGTCTTTGATCTCAGCACTTCACTTCTCCAAATCTCTGATTCTGTTGAGGCAATGACCCCTTAAAAGTCTGACATTTTCAAGCACAGAAGAAAAGTACCTTGTTGCTTGTGTTCCAAGTGTTATCCACATTTGAGAACATAGGCTTGATATCGTATGCATGTATATACTTTATAGTATGTATGTGCACTCAGAGAATTTACTGATCCTGAGGTGAAATTTCGTGGGTTTCAGAGAGCACATTTAGAAGGAGTATCTGGTATCTGTAACAGGTATCTCTCTTCTTGTAGGATGGCAGCAGCTTTCTCTTTCAGTTCATGTTGTTCAACATTAAAGAAAAACACAAGAATCAAACAAACCTAACACAAAAGCAAAACCCAAACCAAATATCTACAGAAATCATCTCTGCTTTATTGCAAAACACTCTCCTTTGACATTTCTAACAAGTAAGTCTTGAAGTTATGAAACCTCCTGACATATACTTTTATATGGTAAAAGCAATCCTAAGGTGATCCCACAAATAGTCACATCCACTGCCCTGCTGACCAGGCTGTCTAAACACAGCAATGTGATCTTGTATTCTTTCCCTAATTCTTGGGGTTAATTCATTAAGAAGAATTTGATGCCTTAATTCATATCTTAATTCAGCAATGTGTTAAAAAACCAGTTTTCTCCTCTTTTGAACGGACTATTTCTCCCACTTAATGAGGCCTCAGAGCATGATTTGTTCTACTGGAGTGGGAGGATTTCATACAGGCATACCCATGCTAGCTATGGGTTCCACATCTCCAACACTCGTGGCAGAACAGAACTCAGCCCGGAATAAGTATCTGAGCATGTAGTATTGCAGACTAGTTTTACTGCCTGCTTTAAACTTAGCACTATGATTGCTAAGCTGATAGAAATTTCAGTGGCTCTATATGAGCTGTGGTTAGAGCTCTGACAATGGTTTTGTGAGCTCTTATTTTTAGTTTTCCTTAAAACTTGTTTTCATCTAGTTTAGTTTTCCTTGATCAGTCTTCTATTTAATTATTTCCCCCCTGTAATACTGGAGCACATTTTTGTAGAGCACAACTGCACTACAACCCGTATGATGTATATTCTAGAAGAGTGCATCCTATAATTGCTGGTGCCACTGCATCTTGGTGATTTCCTATGCAAGCCCATTAGCTGTGAGTGACACTGTTGAGGAAGGTGCTCCAGAAGAGTAGTAATGAGGTAGGACAGGCCAAAGGGGGCTGCTTGGGCAGTGAGGTAGCTGTCTTATTACCCTACCACATCTGCTAAGCTAATTCCAGGAAACCAATTCCTTTGGCATAGACAGTAACCTCCCAAATCCCCAGAGAGCACACAGAAGCTGTTTCACAGCATTCTGTGCCTGCCAGCCAGGAGTGATGTGTGATGGGATATGGGATCATGAGTCCAGGGTGAGAAACTGCAAGGATGTATCATTCATTACCACCACCTACCACATGCCTGCAGATGTGGGACCTGAGAACAGAGTGCTAGTGTGGAGAATGTCAGGATGCAGAAGCGTGGTAGGCTGCCGTATGTTGGCAAGCTCGACATTACCTAACGCATGGTTAGTACGCAGTGTAGGCAGGTTTTATTAGCAAAGTTCAGACCATGGTGTGCTAATTAAAGAAGAGGTTGTCCTAGTTGCTAAGGAAATGAATGCTTTCTGTATTACTGCTTCTACTCTAACAAAACATGTTCTCAGCTGTCCCTCTAGTTGTGTTTGCCAGAAAGGGGTCAGGGCTTGATATTGTTGCTTTAGTGATTACAGTGCTACTGTGAGCTGATTTTCAGGTCAAGTGTAGTAGGTGAAACGGATGTCAGGGAAAGTGTTTTAAAACACTCCTTTATAAGGTATCAGTCTACTGAGAAGCTCCTTTTAAAACTATTGGTTTCAGGGTATATTGTTTTTGGTTTTAAGCTCAGTTCTGCTTTTTTTCAGGAAAGATGCTGTCCAGACCAGATTTGTATGCTTTAAAATTGGCCTAACTCTTCTGCAATGCAGAATCTAATGGAGTGTCGGAGCTAGTCCTAGAATAAAGGAGATGTAATGGTTTGAATTTTTCATTAGTAAAGAAGCTGGCTACCACCAGACAGGCATCGTGCTTAGTCTCATGAGAAAGCATTCTCTGATTCATTATTCCTCTACCACAATACATACTGTGCATAGGCAGCTGCTGCAAACATAAGGATGCATCAACAGGATTGAAAACTGCATATTGTGAAGTTAATATGTAAGTGAAAAACTGTCTTCATGGGGTGGTCCATTGCTGGCTGCTAGTCCCACAGCAACTCTGTCATCCTTCATTCTCAGTGTGAGATTTACATCAGTCCCAGCTTGAAACGTACATGATTGTGTACAGCACTTTCAAAGCACTTTGGATTTTTTTTCTCCCCTTTGCACCTTCCATGGAAGCCCTGTCACCAGCACTACAAACCTCTCTCCTCTATCACTCTCTGGGCCAGTGTTAGGCTGTAACTTTGTGAGATCCCAGAGCCATGATCCTCTTGTGTCATGGAGATGGGCAACAGTAAAAAAAAAATATAAAAAAATAAGATAAAATTGTCTTTGGGAGACCATGGAGCTCTACATTAACCTCCAGTTTCAAGTGTGCTGGAAAATAAAAGGAATTTTTTTTGTTTGCTGAAATAATATTCCTCCAGCTATTATACCGGAACACGTTCTCTTTATTTCATCTGCTCTCCTCCTACCTCAATGCAGATGTTGCAACATTTGGCATCACCCCTCCCCACCAGCTGTTTTGTTGCTGCATTTTCCAAGGAATAAGTTGCCATTTCCAGAGAAAGACCTTTGAAGTTACATAGTTCCACTTCCAACTTTTTCTCCCTGAGGACTTTAACCCCCCTGTGACATTAATATTTCTTTCTCTCAAAAAATGCTCCCTGTGCAATTTTATCTGGTCTAATTTTGCATTGCAAACTTTGCAATATCCTTTTGCCAATTCAAATGTTTCATGAGGGGCTGTGAAACCCTCATAACACAAAACTCTTTAGCTGAACTTCAAATTGGACTTGACAAATGAACAGGAACCTCTTGCTGCCTCAGGCTCATAGCAGAGACTGGAACCTGCCAGAATCTTCTGCCGTCTGCTGGAGGCAGATATGGACTGTTAGACTTTGAATGTTTAGGAAAAAGTTCTATATTTAGAACTAAGTTCAATTATTTAATATTTAGGAGAGAAGCCAACAACAGCTGAGCCTAAGTTCTTCTCCCGAGTTACTTTGCTTTGGTGTTTCTGTGTTGACGTGGGTGGGGTTTTTTTTCAAACAACCTTTCTGTTAATAAAGCTTGAAGCAGAATGAGACCTTGGTGCTATGATAAAGACAGTATTTTCATTTGCATTTTGGGGGATTCATCAGTTTACAGGGAGGTACAAAAGCAGCTGCAAATATTCTCAGTGTGTGTGTTGTGTGAAGAACTGTGAGTGCCTATGCGGGAGAAACATTTGCCATAACTAGCTATTATTAGTCTCAGCGGTCAATGTTCATCAGTTCATCCTGTCTGGGAGTCTTGGTCTGTGATGCAGCCTTAGTGCTTCAGTTGCCAAATTAACAGGAAACGAAAATAAACAGACATCTCTAAAAACCTCTCCTGCTTATGTCTTAGGACAATCTGCTTGGTAAGATGTTAATGCATTTACTGGAGATGCTGACATTTAATAGAGGAATTGACTTTCAGCATGATCCATATTGGATAGCAAAAGGGGGCAGGATTCCTTGAAAGATGAAAAGAGCTCTTCAAAAAATTAGGGCTTGTTGTCTACACTGTATTTATAAATCAAATACGTCAGTTCTTGCTTAAATTTTAAGTTCATTTGTACTCAGAGTGGATAGCCATAAAATGTTCTCTCCTTTTTAAGCAAGATCAGATCAAGAACAGGCTCAGCCCTTTACTTGTAACTTTCGCTTTGGTATGTGACATTTGGAGACTGACCGACTGCACCTCATTAGTGCACAAGCTTAGAGTGGGCAGTATTGCTCTTTTGTCATTCCCATTTAACCTCTATAGGATTTGCATTATTTTACCCATTAATGTTTCACTGCCTGTCATCATACTCACTGGTCTCTCTATTCAAGTTGGTTACTGATGGGACAGTTGGGCTCAAATTGTTAATTACTTGTCAAATTAATCACTACTTCCACTTTTGAGACACATTTTTAGTGGTACAGAAAGAGTACAGCATTTCCAGGGAGGTTAAAAAATTAACTAAAGGTATTTTCAATGTTCCACAAACTGGATGAGATTTGTTGAGCTAGCCATGCAGTGCATTGGGAAATCTGTGGGCTGCAATTCAGAAGATGTTTTTAGTCTTCCCTGCTTTTTCTCTATGATTTTCTCACAGATTTCATTTTAATTACTTCCCTGAGTTCTCTGAAACAGCAGCACCTCTTTTTACTTCATTCTTTGTGTTTATCTGCGCAGAGGTGTCTGGCTCCACTGTCCCTCTCCACCTTTTCTTTCACCACACTGTAGTCTCCACATTTCCCTCCTACCCCCCCCCCCCCCGCCATGTTTTTAATGCTCATTTTTACTTACTTATTTTTGAGGACATGTATTAAAAGACCATCTTCCTCCTCAGACATTCCCAGCCTCTTTTGGAGGCCAGGTATCTGGCAGTGTTCCTAACTCCATTAACCCGTTCCTGCCTATGGCTGGAACACTGGCTTTTTGCCATAGCTGTAGATGAAGGAGCAATACTTACTCTTTTACTGATGGCAGCCATCCTTCTTTCCCTCCTGTGTGTGTCTTTCCATCTAGCAATACCCATGAGGTCTGTACAACCCATGAAAAAGTAATGAAGCTGGCAATTTTACATTTTCCAGCACGCTGTTATCACCAGCATCTTAGGAGTTGAGTTCTGACTTAGATACCAAAGATACCAAAAGTGCATTAAGATTACATAATGTTCTAATCAGGTTGTGTCTTTTGCTAAAGGAAACGATCCTCTTAGGGACATTCCCTGTGCTTTTTATAGAAAAGCAGTGTAAAAAAAGGTTGCTAATTTTCAATGCCTACAAGAGTATGCGCATCTAAATGCACATATTCCCAGACGAGAAACAGCATTAACAGTGAGTTAAAGATTTTAGACTGTGAATCCCACCAACACAAGCCATAGAAGGGTGAAAAAAAGAAAACAAGAAATAAGCAGCAAAGTTCTTTAATGCCTTGTCTGCGCTCCATACAATTGTTCTTTATTCTGTCTACCTTTGACTCCTTCCCACTGCCCAAATGTTTCCACTTGTACCCATGAATTACTGCTTTAATAAATCAAGGGTTTCTGAAAACAGATGAAGTAAATAGATCATAAATTTAGGAAAGAGGCTCTTAGAACTACAGAAATATAGAAGTCAGGTTGATTTCTTTCTTTCCCCCTCTAAAGAGTATATGTGTCAAGCTGAAAAACTAGCTCTGTATCACATACAGATGACTACTTAAGAAGTTATTTCCCAAAGCAATGTTTTCATAACACCAGCAGTAGATTTCACCCAAATTCTTCTTTACTAATGCATCTTTTGTGTTTTTTGGTTCTTTCTGAAACAAATACTTATGTGATAATCTATTCAGAATGTTTATTTTCTTTATTTTTTTGCTTTTCAAATAAAGGGACTGGTAAGTGTAGGGGAACAGAGCAGATTCCTGCCCAAATCAGTAGAGCGATTCCGTGCCTGATGAGACATATTTTGTGCATGTTCTAAAAACTGCTAAGCAGAGACCCTGCAATTCTAAGAGAGGATTCTGTATCACTCATTCACTGAGTCTCACACTTCAGAACACAGTCAAACCTTTATTTTGAGTGTATGGGAATATGAGATAAGGTTTTAAAGAGTTTCTAGATCTGCCTACTCAGGAAGGGGGCGTTCTTTCGGCTGTTGCTTTTAAAAAGGTGGTGAGTTTAGTTGTAAGGAACATGCATGAAACTGTATGAAACAACTTCTCCCTCACCCAGAACTGCTAAGAGTAATACCTTTATGTAGTGTTTCTTGACAGAGAAAAATGCAGTAAACTTTTCCTAGAATAAATAAATAAAAAAAAAAGAAGCAGCAATTAAGTGTACAAATAAATGTAGCAATCATACCTAATAATCTTGATGAATGATGATGAATGGATCATGCACACTGGATTTCTATTCACCTTATTGTCTCAAATTGGGTTAACTTCAGCCATTCAGAATTCCTTAAGAAGCTGCCTTTTTTGTTTGCTTGTTTGAGAAAACCTACTAGAGAGGTGAACAAGGCACACCAGTTTTTATAATTAAATCAGATGGGATTTCTGGTATACATTTAAGCCCCAGTCCTGCAAAGCAGAGCCAGATGAACACTTCTCAACAACACATGTAAAATACAATGTTTCTGCCCTAAAGCAGACTAAGGATGGGGCTGCTATTGCTATGGGAAAGGAATGGGAGGGAGAGAGGCTGCAGACCATGTGGAAAGTGTCCACTTCCAGCAACTTGGAAAGAGTGGGTAGCATGTTGCTGGACACAGCACTGCTGGAGCAGCTGCTGAAACCCAGCAGTGGATATCACACCAGACATCCTGCCTGTTCTCTAATGACCTACAGTCTTGGGTCAGAAGACCTGCAGTCCTGGTTTTCCATAGCCATCGTGGTTTTCAACAGCCCTGGCATAGCCAAAGCAGTCTTCTGGACCATAGCTTGGCTGGTCCATACCTGGGCCTCATCTGTTGCAAAGTTTTACATATTCCTGTGAAAGCCACAATAAATTCTCTGGAAAACTGTCAGCATGCAATGTTTGGTATGTCTGTACAGCTTTTTCAGAGTTGTGGTCTCAGCACCCATAGTCTTTAGTGACTCACTGAGGCTAGAGATGGGAATTTCAGTCTTGTCCCAAAGCATCTCAGACTCCCACTCAAGACAGAGACAAAGAGTCTCCCACTGAGCCACAGCACTTGCAACAGCCTCTGGAAAATTCCTGAGCTCCAGCCGCTTGACAAAATCAAGTAAATAGAAAGAACCTGTTTGAGATAATTTGCAGAGACTGCTGAAGTTCACTTGTAATATCCTCTCCCTCTGAGTCTTGTTCATTTGGACTCATGTTACACAGCATGTTCAAAATCCTATCTAATTTCCATTTGTTTGGGGTAGAGTTTTTAACACGCATGCCAATTAGAAGCTATGTAATTTTTCTCATTAACAACCTTAATCAGTCAAAAAGACATTTGTGCCCACGTTTCCACTGGGTACATTACAGCCTGGTATAATGTTGTGTCCATTTATAGAATCATAGAATCATAGAATAGTTAAGGTTAAGATCATCCAGTTCCAACCCCCCTGCCATGGGCAGGGACACCTCCCACTAAACCAAAACACCCAAGGCTCTCTCCAACCCGGCCCTGAACACTGCCAGCGATGGAGCATTCACAACTTCCCTGAGCAAACCATTCCAGTGCCTCATTACCCTCACGGTAAAGAGCTTCCTCCATATCCAATCTAAACTTCCACTGTTTAAGTCTGAACCCATTACCCCTTGTCCTATCACTACAGGCCCTAATGAAGAGTCCCCCAGCACCCCTATAGGCACCCTTCAGATACTGGAAGATTGCTATGAGGGTCTCCATGAAGCCTTCTCTTCACCTAAACTTTTTAAGTACATGCTGCAACTCTTTGGTTCCTTCCTTTTTGATCACAGCCCCTCCAGGTCCACACTGTAGTGTTATTTATGGTGTCTGGTTTGTTTTGACACCGTCTGCCCCCAGGCTTAAATAGCCAATGTACTGCTGATGTGGCTCATCAGGAACTAATGCCTTGGTCTCATGAAAGCAACAACAGGTTTGAGCAGCAGTACTGGAGACAAAGCTGGTAACAGGAAAAGGCTAGAGAATGAAGTGTATGCTTACCTGCAGAATGGTTTGCTCTGCTACCATCTTAGCCATGTCAGACTGACAACACTGTGAAAGGTCCCCACGCAATTGTGATTGATTGCCCTCAAGCAGTGCCGAGAGTCATTTGGGATTTTGACACTCAAGCCAGCAGTCTGGTGTGAAAAAATGAATACTTCAGATATCTCTGGTAAGGTTTCAGCACTGTCTTGCAGCATCTGCCAGCTGAAGATTTGGTGTTCAGTACCCAGGAGACAGAAGAAGTTTTGAAAGCTGAAGATGGAAAATTCTTTTTTTCTCTTTCCTGCTCAGAGAGGAGTAGGTGTGAATTCAAACTGGTGGGGACAGGATATTTTTAGTACTTTATCTCTTTGCAATTTCTATTAACTACTTGTCCTCCTGCATTTACTCTTCACACTTCATCCATATCTTTTTGTTGCTGCAAAATGACACACCTAATGGAAGCATGCATATTGCTTTCAGTTTGCAGCTTGCTAAGAATCGTAGGATCATAGAATGGCTAGGGCTGGAAAGGACTTTAAGATCATCTAGTTTCAAGCCCCCAAAGAAGCTGACCCATGCTTTTGAGATAACCATCTACAGTCTCCAGAAAAAGACTGATCCCAGTCTGCAGACATTCTCTACTGAGTTTTAAGTTTTTGTTTATAAAAGTAAGGGAAGAAGAAGATATCAAAAAGGAAAAGATACCTATAAGTTTGCATCTGCTGTGGTTTGGGCTCAGGTAGAGTTAATTATACCCCAGTCAAAACCAGCACAGCGTTAAAATTAATTTGCAAGTATAGAGCTGAGGGACTACTGATGTTGTTGTGTAATCCTGTCACTCAGCGATATTAAGCAGTCCAAAGTATGTTAAGATTCTAGGGTAGAAAGTGTCACTTTTTCCCCTCACTTGGTGCAGAACTGCACAAGTACCCTGAGGACAGGCTAAAGACTGGGTCTGCTGAAATGTTCTTCAAAGGATGCCTTTGAAATAGCATGTTAAGCAGCAGTTATATCAGAGATGTACATTATGCTGAAATTCTATTGCACTGCATATCTGAGGCATATTTGTGAAGCATCAGGCTGTCTGGCCAACCCAAACATTTTGTGACAAATGGCTCAAAGCATGCCCTTCTTCTGAGGCTACTCTTTGGAGCAGAGAAAACTGAAGATAACTATTTTGCCAAAGGCTACCTGCTTTCCTAGCAGAAGGAACATAGGTCATAGGAAATCAATTGGAACATAATTCATCTGGTGTCATTTCTCTTTCAAATCAGCCCTCTGCTGTCTTAAGACAGTATGCTCTGCTTACACCTCTGCTGGATTCAACATTTTGTCACATGAGGTTAGGCCGTAACTTCCTTTGTTCTAAGTCTAAATCTGCTCAGGAGTAGTGAGCGAGATTATCAAAACAATCATTGTGTGCACCTGATTACTAGTACTTAAAACAATTGACCTTCCGAGGTAATAGTGCAGATAGATGGAAATCAATGACAGCTGTATCTGCTAGCACCCAATATGCTGTGCCAGTGTCACCTGCATCTAAGCGTTTCCCATGTGCATGCTGGTAGATAGGATTATCTTCCTGTTTGTGCCCTATTAGACTGACACTGTCAAAATATTCTTCAAAAAAAAGTAATTCATTAGTGCCTGACTTGCTCCCAAAAGGGAGAATACCTTTGTGAGTATTATTTCACAGAGCACACCATAAAACTGATGGCAGAATCCTATTCTAACTGCAGTTTACAATAAATATAAATGGTTTGAGGTGTCATAGCATTCTGAGAACTTCAATGGCATAAAACCATCTAGGCACTTGACTCTTATTTGTGCCTATTATGTTTTTTCTATGAATGTCATCACTAGAAAGAGAAACTAAGGAAAAAACCTCCCTGTTCATATAGGCATTTATGAGCAATGCAATCAGTACAAGCTTGAAAAAACAAACTTCACTGAACTTCATCTTCTCCATTCTATTTCTGTAATATCCAGCCTTACACACAAGAAGTACATTAACAGAACATTGCTGTGATTGCAAACTCAAGAAAACAAAGTTAGGAAATGATAACAAAATTCTTGTATGCAAACAGAATTTGACACCTTATTTTTTTCCACATTATGATACAATTCCTAATTTCATAATCACAGAGTGATTTCTACCAGACCCTTACTTCACTTGGTGTGCAAAACGGTCAGGTGCAGACTTCACAGCACTTTTTAGTATCCCCATCTCTCTTAAAAACATCTTATTTCTTCATCCAGACAATCCTGGTTTTCATCTTGTATCCCAGCTCCTCATGAAATCTCTTGTTCTCCTTCTGGTTCCTATGGAAGAAATAAACTCACAATTGTTAATTCCTGCATCCATCCCTATCTGAGCTTGAGTAGAGAGGGGTAACCACTTTAGAAGAACTAATCTTTGTTCCTGCAGTGTCAACAAAGTAAGAAAATAGTAAAACCCCAAATAATTTGTTGTCAGGTATCAGCAGCTGCGAAGCCTGATAGCAATTCAAAGGAGAGTGAGCTTTCTCAGCTGCTGTTTTAAACTAGTCGAGGAAGAAGTCTGAGCTCACCTTTTGCGTACAGATTCTTTAAGGATGCAGCTCTTCCCTTTTATCAGCTCTCTACTAAGCACATATGGATTTTTAAAGGCTTACACAAACAAAATCCTTTTTTTTTTTTTAATGATAACACAATGATGGCATTGTTCTTTAGCAGAATTCTGAGACAATTTCTTAATCCAGCACTCATTTTGAGGCTCCAAAGAGTTGCTGACCATAGAGTAATACATGGCCCACCACCTCTCAGACTTGTCACAGATTAACCTGCAGAAAGAAGTCTTACAACTAGTCCTTCCTTTCAATGAGCTAATTGATAAAAATGGGGTAAGACTCCTGTATTACAGCCTAGTAATTGCCATAGCAAGTTACTACTGTATTTGGCATAAAGCCCATTCTCAAGTAATGGTATCTTTTTTACCTTGATCTGGAAAAAGGTAAGGAAATACAGTACTGATCTTGGCTGTTTCTATTTTGCATTTGGTTATGCTGAAGGTGAGAAAAAGTCTCAAAAAGCTACTGGCATCAAGTTTGGTACTGTTAAAATCTCAAAGTATTTCTTCCCATTGGAACTGCTGTAATATCAGGCTAGCATAGGATCAATAAGGCAGCACACTTGGAAGTATTTTCAATATGGGCAAAGGTCATAATTCCAGTGTAATTTCCAATTCCAGCACTGAGATCTTGTGTGCTGGTTGGAGAACTGATGTTTAAAATCATTTTCCCTCTCTTAACTGACTCAACCACATGTTGATTTCATTGGAAACTTTGCTTTGTATGGTCACTTCTTTTGGGTGCTGCAGGAACTACGAATTCCAGTCATCCATGGTAGTAGAAGCCTACTCCTTTCCTCAGTCCACCATCTGAAACAAGCTTCAGTTTTGGAGTAAGTAGTAATGCCAGTATAGGCTTCCAAGCTCAGAAATTCAGTCACACACACAGAGTGCAAAATATCTATTGCATTGGTTTGGCTTTTTTTGTATCTGTTGCTGGATTCTGATGGATGTCTGAAGGTAACATTGAAGGACTGTCCTTTTTCTAGGTCCGGCCTTGTCTGCTTGGCCTCTAGTATGTCTGACGGCTTTAGTTTCACCTAAGAATCAATGAAAAAAATCCTAATGTGTCAAGATAGTGTCTGAAGCACAGAATATTGAAGTGTTGAAGTACTTCTCCGAAAAAGAGGTGTTTAATGTTGACAGGTTTACTGGCACTAGTATTGGTCTTGCCTTGTTGCTCGACCTTAGCATCAACTTCCCTGTAACTGCTGTTGAGACTGAGGAGGATTATCCTTTTCTCACTGACATTTTTACCGCTGAGATGGGGTGACCTTTCCTATTCTTTTACAACGTAGCAAGCCCAGATCATAGCTCACAACTTCTCAAATGTCAGCAAGAACACAGAAACTTTCTTTAGCATTGACAGTCCTGGCCAGAGAGCTGGATGCCGCTCATAGTCACATTATAGCCCCTGCAAAGAAATATTTTAGTTTATTCACAGTACACTTGTGAGATACACAACCACTTGTGGCCACTGAATGAGTTCATTTTTGTATGCTTGGCCATTCAGACTATGCTTCTTGTTTATATTCAGAAGCATGTACATATATTTCCATTTTGTCTGACAAGGACATGAAAGTAGACTTTCTTCTGCAATTTTGTTAAACTGCCAGAAAAGATACATGTTGGGCAGTCTTACTGTTGCGATGACTATAAAGCAAATAAGCCTGAGGCATTAGACAGGATGTGGGTTTTATTTTATCACTTCATTGGACAGTAGCAGCTATAATGCATTTCTGCTTTATAGAGAAATCCTCTAGAAAATATTTAAAAGAATAGACCTCACTGGGAAAAAACATGGAAGTTCTAGGATCTGACTGATAGTTATGGTCACTTATTTTTGGTCAAAAAAATATAATAAGTCCGGGGTAATTTCCTTCCCACAGCACCTTTCTTGAATTCAGGTACTTTTTTATACAGAGTCTAAAGGCCTGACTGTTGCTATACAATTTAAGTCTTGCTATCATGTATTAACTTGTAATAGGATCTATGTTTTTATATTCATCTGTCTGGTTTAATGTTGTTTACATTTTACATTTGCACTTACTCTTCAGTCCTGTACAGACTTTTTTCTTTCTTTCTTTCTTTTTTTTTTTTTTGGTTGGACTTAACAAGAGCTGTAAAATAAAATTGGCATAAATGTGCCAAATGCCAGACGTGTTACTACTGACACTCTGGCTGCATAAGGAAGCAATCCAAGCATTCATATGGCACCCTCCAAACATGCCTAACTCACCTAGTTGGGGACATGGGAGCTAACAGACGATGCTGGCTACAAAGAACATTGCTCAGACTGCGTGAAACTTGATGGACAACTGAACACTGTCTCCTTAATCATTACTAGACTTACTGTTGTTGGTTGTCTGAAGAGGCTATTTCACTGTGAGAATAACTCATTTGTCACATGCATTCTCTGAGTTCATACAACTAACAGCTATTCCTCCTTTCTGGCAGAAACACTCTGGCAGTATGATTGTATGAGCCTTCCTGCTCTCTTAAAGAAGACATAATTCTTGAACTACTGTAAGGCCAGTTTTCCTTCCAATTAGCATCCTGGCTCTGGGGAGGCCTGTATTGGTAACACTTTCAGAAGTTAATGAAGCTATTCTGAAAACAATTCAACCTCTTATGCATATGACAGGTACTTCTAATGGAAATTACAGGTCTTTCTTTTTAACAGGTAGAGTATCCTCTTTTTTACCACAGCAGTGAAAGGTGCCTTTGGATGAATTAAATTTGAAATGTGTTAAGATAAGAGCAGAGGAGTGATACATCCTGTGCTTTAATACTTTTAGAAAGGATAGCAGGTATTAATTATACAGATCTACAATTCATCTAAGGCTTTTCATGGTCTTATTTAGCATTCATACTGCAGCACAATAAACAGAAGTGTAACAAAAGAAAGAGTAACAAGAGAGTCAATATATCCACTATTTGATTGAGAGTGAGGTGAAGTAGTCAAATAGAAACAACTACTAAAAAAGAACTTCATAAAAGTGTGTGTATATGTATATACGTCTATATGTATTTTTTTCCAAGATCACAGACTGGGACATAAAGGATAGTTTAGATTGAAAACCAGTGAAATCACTGCAGTTGCTCCACTGAGCTTAACATACCTTCATCTATTCTTTAGAGTACCTGGGTCAGTTTCATCTTCATAGACAGTGAAGTTTTAGATTATTTTAAAGTCTGTACAACGCTGCTTTTCTTTCCCAGAAGATTCTGTAAAGGGACTGATACTTGTTAATACAGAACAGTTATGCTACTTTACATTACCCAGAATTTGACTGCAAACAGCATAGGTGTGAAGATTCCTTTGTAAAAGAAAAAAAAAAACAAATAAATAAAAGAACAAAAGAGAACATGGAAGAAACTTCAAACACATCACTTTTTACTTTTCTGTTTGTTTGTTTGGTTAGTTTTTAGCATGCAATTATGTATTACTAAGAGATCTGGAAACACTGGCATTGCCTTTATGGAGTACAACATAAAGTCTTTTCTGAGTTATGCATTACTTTTCTGAGTTACCTATTTCTTAGTTATGTATTACTAAGAGATCCGGAAAAATTGGCCTTGATTTTATGGAGTACAATATAAAGTCTTCTCTGAGTTATACAAGTCATATTAACAAAGAATTACCAACTATATCTGTAGGTAGAAGTACAGGATTGACTTGAACACAGTGGGTCCAAACTCAAAGAAGCAATATCAACCTGAAATCAGATTAACTTCATAAAATTAAGGTTACACCATATTTGTTCTGTATACCTTCACTAGTTTTATGGCTTTAAACCCACTATTCTTTAAAAAATCCCAACCAATCAAACAAAAAACCCAACCATTCTCTAAAAGACTATTGGAAGCAATGAAAAAAAAATCCACAGGACGCTCTGTCAGAGATATAAAGAAAACAAACAGGCAAACACCCCTTTCCTTCAAGTTTTCTTTGATACAGGGTATAATACTATCTGAGACTCTATTACGTATGTTTATGTTTTTATGTGTAGAAGTATAACTGAACCCTGAGAGAAGTTCACACGAAAATCAAAGTAAGTTAACACAGAACAATGTTTATTATTGGAAATCTATTTTGGCATAAAAAAGAAATAATTTCTGGCTTAATGATGACTTTCTTTTATTTTTTTTAATTTTTAAAGTTTCAGGTTTTCATGATATTTTGTAGTCTTTTAAATGCACTCAGTTTACCAGTCTTTATTTTTTACCAGTTCCTATAACCTCAGAGAATCTGGATCTTGTTCTGATTTTCTTGGGTTTTGTTGATTTCTCTTTTTTTCTGTTAGATGCACAGAAAAATCTCCATTAAATTTTAATTTACTGCACATTGTGGAAAGCATATGTACAGAGTTTCCACTTTATTTTCCCAGGCTAGATTAAATTTCATTTATTTCTAGTCTGAAAGCCTTTTCCTACTGCAAAAGATGCTAGGCAGCCTGTTCTGCAGTAGTCCTGTATTTACTGCAGTGGCAGATGATAACAAGAATCTCAGGATTCAGAATTTTGGCCTTACTCTTCATGCTCTGTTACTATTAACAGTCGTGCTGTTTAGCATTCGGAAGGTAAGAGTGGCAACTTGTAAACAAAGAGTCATAACCTTCTGTGTTAAGTGGATCAGTTAACATAATCTATCCAGCCAGCTAAATCAGATTTAAGTTTCTGTTCCTCAAGGGAATACTCTCAATGGCTGATTTTATGAAAAGTGGTTATCAGCTCCACACAAAAGCAGGTCATGGAGAACTTAGCTTTGTCATAGAATCACAGACTGGTTTGGGTTGAAGAGACCTTAAAGACCTAGTTCCAAACCCCTGCCACAGATAGGGACAACTTCCACAGACCAGGTTGCTCAAAGCTGCATCCAGCCTGGCCTCGAACACTGCCAGGGGTGGGGCAGCCACAGTTCCTCTGGGTAACCTGTGCCAGTGTCTTCATAGAGAAGAATTTATAGAACAGTCCAGTCTAAATCTCCTCTCTGACAGCTTAAAGCCACCCCCACTTGTCTTGTTTCTTGAGTGTGACACAGCAGCATCAGCCTAGGTATGAAGGAATGGGGACAGAACACCCTCCTGGTTTTCAGAAATGTTATAGCTTCAATTGCAGCTGGCACATAATGCACTATTAGAGTAGTAAAGCACTATTCAGTCACCTCTTGAACAAAGCACTGTCTTTTTCCTCAAAAGACTTGGTAGTGGTTGAATTCAGCAAGTACAAAGAAGCAACTTGAAGAATGTAAAGAGGATTTCACTGGTGCTAAATGAGAAATGAACTTCATGCACTTTTATGAGTTTGAATACTTGTGTGCCTTACACTCTTTTTCACATAAGATTGTTACATTGGAAATAATCTTGTTCTCTTCATTAAACCCAGACAGTATGTGCTTGGGGTCTTGTAAACAGACTTAATCCTATTTTACTTGCTGACGTTCTGGTGAAGGTATCACAACCCATTTGAAGTTGTGTACTTTTATGCCTTTACCTCTTGTTATTAGGAAAAAAAGAGACCAAATGGTTGTGTGATAATTTTACATCGGTACAACTTGATCATATCACACTACCTCAAAATTTACGTGTTCCTATCATAGAGATCTGATTTACATAATTTTTTAATGACAGGACTGTTAAAGCTTTGAGCTTTTAAACCTTACACAACCACCACTTTTTAAAAAGCTATATAATTGGCATTACTATAGGTTTAGCCTTTTTTTTAATACAAGTAGACCTCTCACTCAAGAAGCTGAGTAGCTTCTAGATTACCTTCCTCCTGGATGAATGAAATCTGAAGTGCAAATATTTGCATCTCATTTCTTCTAGCTGTCCTTGGTATACGGATCCTTCTGTACTGCTTGTTTACTCTATGTCCAAAGCAATTGCCATTTCAAGATTTTCAAGGACAAAGACTGATGGAGCTATTCTATGACGAATATGAAAAGGTTACTTGCTTATAAGCACAGTTTCTGAAAAAATGTATCTTCACAGGTAGTCCCTCCTCCCATTCCTGTTAGTTTTTGTGACCTAGGGGTAATCATTCTCAGCTAGAGCTTCTGACAAATGCTGCTCTGGGTTTGGACAACTGTTGACTATTTTGTGAGTAGGTCACCACTTTGACTGATGTAGAGCAATTGTTTCAGTGTGAAGACATTTTGTTTCAGTGTGAAGTTCCATATTTGTTATGAATGGAGGTGCATTTAATAATCCTAATAATTCATGCTGCTTCTAAGAATTTTTCTAGGTGCTGCAAGTTCCCTTCTCCAATAGTGGATAAGAACATTAAGAACATACAGAAATTGTTCAGTATTTTGTAGGATCAGACTCTGACAATTTGCTAGGCAATTTTAAGACATAGCATGAGACTAAAATATGTGGAACTGCTGAGAATTCCAGTAACAGGCAGCAGACAATCTGGTTTTATTAATAATAAAGCTGTATATAAAATCTTGTTTCCTCCTCCTTACATCCCCAGCAATTCATTCATTGTGTCTGTCACCAAAGCAGTTACAATCCTCCAACAGCGCAAGAAAACATTATTACATGAAGGCTGATCCTTTAGCTTCACTTAGAAGAATGGACAGAATACGTCGCTTCACTACGGCTCACTTCTGACTTTCATTCGCTCATGAAAATAACTAGCTAGCACAATAGAAACCAACCTGTATGTTACAACAGTTTCTCCAGAAAATCGTTCATATCAGAATTAAATGCTTTTTACAGAAATGCAGAGGTTTTGTGTGATCAGTTTTTGTTTGTTTGTTTTTCCCCTAAAATGCTTTCCTACTTGTCATAATATGTCAACATTTGCAGTTAGTAACACGTGGTGTCACTGGCATGTTCAACACCATGATTCACTTCAGTTCATCTGGCATGACTCGACTAAAGCATCAGGAAGTGGGCACTGCTGGCAGCAGAATACTACGCTTGATGGACCAATGCCTTTAATTAAGTCTGGCAAATACTATCTTGCCAGGAGAACCTATTCCAGAGTTCACAATATTTTAGTACCACATACTGCAAAACATAATTTCTGCCCACATGAAAGTGACTTTTGAATATGTTACAGCATTTAAGAAGTTTATGTAACAAGAAAATTAGCATCATGGTATCTTTTATAGAATGTCATTTTTCTCTTAAACTATTCCCTTATCCTTCTGGAAGAAGAAAACAATACTGATCAATATCCCTATTATTTCTGCTTCTGATTATTTACATTGCTACTCAAAGCACATGTACACTTTCCCTCCTCTTCCATTCTAAGCACAGATCAACGCCTTTCAGAATCGGACTGTATGCACATTTGCTCCCCTCCTCTCATTCCTGTTCTTGCAGTCCTCTCCAAATCTCAGGCACTCTTTTTCATCCATACACTCACAGAGTTCATCACACGGTCCTCTTAGCATGATAACGGATTGCAGTGACCCACTTTACACCGCTAAAGAAGTGAAAGGATAATTATGAATAAGAAAAAAAGAGCGTTGTCCTACGCACACGGAAAACAAACAAGCAATTAAACAGAAGGTGCACTTATTATTTCACTCTCAGCAGTTACCAGCACACAGGGAAACAACACAGGGACACGCTCCGCCGCATTTAAGTACATAGCGGCGGTACTCAGTTTTGACGCGCCAACCAACGGCGCTATTAAGCCAGGTCTCCCACGGCCGAGCGCTCACGTTTGAAGGCTGGGCACCCCTCCGCCGCCGTGAGGGGCACCCGCCCCGCCTGCGGCAAGGGCCGGGCTGGGGCCGCCCCTCGCTCTCCCCGCACTCACCACAGCGCACTCCGCCGTCCAGCCGGGACGGTGCGCTCAGCTGCGGCGCTTGGGGTCACCGCTCGGCGGGCGGAGGCCGGCGGGCGCAGAGCCGGGTCTCCCCTCGCAGTCCTCTCCAGTGGGACACGCTCGCTGTCCCGGGCCCAGGTGCAGCGGCCCCAGGCGCCGCGCTGCGCGGG
>JANRGW010021991.1:0-14539 GCA_024733675.1 Psilopsiagon aymara
CTGGAGAAGAGAAGGCTGCATGGAGACCTCATAGCAGCCTTCCAGTATCTGAAGGGGGGCTATAGGAATGCTGGGGAGGGATTCTCCATTAGGGACTGTAGTGAGAGGACAAGGGATAATGGGTTCAAACTTAAACAGGGGAAGTTTACATTGGATATGAGAAAGAAATTCTTTACTGTAAGGGTGGTGAGGCACTGGAATGGGTTGTCCAGGGAAGTTGTGAATGCTCCATCGCTGCCAGTGCTCAAGACCAGGTTGGACAGAGCCTTGGGTGATATGGTTTAGTGGGAGGTATCTGTGCCCATGGCAGGGGGGTTGGAAGTAGATGATCTTAAGGTCCTTTCCAACCCTAACTATGCTATGATTCCATGATTCTATCTAACAGATCTTATTTACCAGATAAATATCAGAGGGAGCGTTTGGGCCTTGTGTTTGTAATAATCCTCAAATATGCTTCTGTCTTTACATCTTAAGATGCCTGAAATTCTTCCTGTTTACAAGTGGGGAAACAGAGGCATAGGAAGATGAAATGTCTCGCACATCACATGCGAATCAACTCTGTAGATCCCCCTTTCCATTATGGAAAGCAAAAATTATTCAACCCCAGATGATTTGTTTCTCTACTAAGAGAATACAATGTTCTAAGCACAACTACCAGGCTACTAAATAAATTTCCCACAGGCAAAGGAAAAATGTGTATAGCTACTTCCAGGATCTTGTTGGGCGAATTGTCTCCCCAGTATTACTGGATGTTCTAGTTGTTTTTTTCTTTTTTTTTTAATTTTCTTTCCCATACTTTCTGCATGGTCTTCATTTATTTTGCGGCTGACAGCAACATCCCCACAGATCCTTCCACAGAAAACACTGTGGGTGTAAGTGGACTGCTGCATGAGAAATACGTCCAGTACCTGCCATTTGAAGGAAACTGAAAACATTGTTTCAGCACCACAGAAGCCTAAAGACCCACTGCAGAAAGCACACCCCAAATCTTCTCTTTGGTTTTGCTACACAGTTGGGCCAGCACTCTCCATGCTCCTGCCTCAGATTTTCCCTTTTTTTTCCCCTCCATTTATTATTCTAGTACTCCTGGCACATGCAGATCCTGCAACTTGCTGCCACTGAAATTGCTATTCCCAATCCAGATGGTGGAAGGAGGAACTGAACTGTGGTTTCTTTGTGTAGTCACCTCTAGACAATGGCCACTAGCAGAGCCACATGCCAGTTGCTGGTGTATATTTGGTTGACGTTTCAGATCCAACTTTGCACCTTCCTAATCATTAATCAACAATCAGACAAAGGATATATTGCTGAATCCAGACAGCAGCCAATACAGACCTCTAATACATTATGGATTCTCTGTCAGTGTATTTATTTATTGTTTGCAGTGTTCTGTTTGAAAATCTCTATGCTCTCCAACTTATTTTATTTATTTACTAACTTGTTTTTCTTTAGCTGGATTTAACAAAACAGTGAAGCTTCATTATTAATATTTTTTACAAACCCTGAATAGTAGGTTACTTTATAAAAATGCATTTATCATATTATTATTGTTATTCTTCGTATTTAACACAATTTACCAAAATATGCAGCAAATATGCTGTTAAATGGAACAGAATGCAATTGCACAGGCAGTGTCAGTGTGTTTTTTTATCACATGTACATCCAGTCAATCATTATACCATTATTTAATGCTATAATCAAGGTTAACTATCATCTTAGTGAGAAACGAATATACATTTGTCTATACTTCCAGCATTCAGAGGGATTTTTCACAGTATCATAAAAGCAAGCAACAATAAGGACCTCACTGTTCTGCAAACGCATCAGTGGACCTCAGATTCTGCACAACGTGCAGTCATGCTCTGCTATCAAATTAATGTTAAAATATGTATGTCTTAGCTTCTGATTTATAATATTGTTGACAAATACTAAAAGGGACAGGCACGCCATAAAGTTTATGGATGGAGTGATGGCATGTACAATGATGCCTCATAAAGAATAAAAGGGGAAAAGTTATCTATTCTTGTGGTTTCAAGAACTAAAACACAGATAGACTAGCTGTGTGCACAGAATTTTTCATAAATATCCCACAGTGCACCCTGTTGTACAGCAGCCATACATTAATTAGAGCATTCAGCAGACACTGCAATGTGTTACACTCACCCAAGTGAATCTTCATTTTTCACATACAGGGCCTTACTAATTAAAATCAGCTTTGCAATTAAACGTGGAAAATTGTGTTAAACTTTCAAGCATGGTTTAGAAAAAAATGTATTTATTTTTAGGGTATTTTATTTTGATGCAAATGAATTCTCCATCAAAGTGAGACCAGTAAAAGGGAGGTATGAGGGCTTCTCTTTTTTGTATTATAGATGCTCCTCTCAGTTGCAAGTTGCAATGCTCCACTATCTCTCTGCCAGTACCTGGCCCTGTTCCAATGCTTTTAGTGAGTGCTATCTGTCAAGGCATGAATAATACAGCCCCTAGGCTGTCGGCAGAATCCAAATGAGGCATACATCAGGAAGCAAACACTCGACTTTAGCTCCAGAACATGCTCCTGTGAAGACAGGCAATTATTCACCCACGGCTGCAGCCATGGCAATCAAACTGGTGGGTGAAAAGGTATATGAAATGAAAAAACCCGAATAAGAAATATGGCGCAACAAGCCACAGAAATTCAGTAATTTTCTACTAAGAGAGATATCTGAGTCTTTTAATTTCAAAGTTTGGGATTCTGAATTATTTCACTATGTTCAAAAACATAGGCATCTAAACTACAGCATATAATACCAATACAGTATAATGTTATGTGGGGATTTTCCTAATCAAAACAGCAATGCTATGCTCTAAGGTATTTATAAATTCAAATATATCTGTTGCATGAATTCAGGAATCTCATGCTTAAAAATTAGAAGATGGTCAAACCAACTCTATCTGCATAATGTAATAGCAACGGAGACAGCCTAGTAAAAGCAACAAAGAATGGGAAGTATCAAGAAATTTGGTGGAAAATTAAAATACAATATATTTTATAAGGTTTGGGACAATTCATGCATTATAGATCCAAACATTATGTTATGATCCCTGTTCATTTTTGCGACTCATTTCTTTTTACAAGCCATTCTATCAGTGATTAGTGAAAAAAAAAAACATCCCTTGCAAATGCAGTATGACAGAACATGAAAAAAAGGCATGCAAAAGTCCTTGGTAGATTAAATGTTTAGACTTGTTTATTTAATCTGAATTCTTATTTTCAGCAATCAAATTGAAATCCATGATACAGTGAAAGCTTTATCAGTATTTTCATTTTAAATCTGAAAAGTTTAGAATTTGGCCTGAACAATTCATCCTTCACTGAAATCTGATGTGTACTGTTTCAGCTTAAGATCATGTTTTGCTTCAATTTCTATACAGTGCCTTTATCTGCTTTCAAATATACACTCATATGTATGTATTAAAGAACCCTAAACTGATATACACAGTGCCATGCTACCAGCTTAAGATTCTTTTCTGTTAGAACGTTTTTCATTCTGAAGTATGTGACATTTGCCAAGTGATTAATCCATTACAGAATCTAATTGGTTTTGTGACTTGAGAAAATAACAAACTATGATGTTAAGAAGCTTTTAAAATAGGCCACTGCATATAATCAGTATTGCTTTAATGGAACCTAGTTATGATTTTTGTGATGTGTCTATATACCGATTTATGTGGTGAACCATATGCACCTATTTGGTTTATAATGTGTTTTTAAAAACATGCTAACTGCATAGCAACACAGTTTTAATATTTCTAAAACTGTCATTCGCATCTACTCTGCAAAAAACATAGGACAGTTTCTGCTCAGTTACTCTAGACTATGTGATTTGCACCTGCTCAACTTAGACCAAAAACTGGACTCACTTTTACATTTATGTCTGCATACATAGAATCTGAATCCTATTGGGTTTAAAGTTGATTAATGAAACTGGCAAGGTACCTACTAATAGCAGTGTAAGAACACTTGAATTTATGCTTTTCTTCAGACACTTAGCTGACAGACATCCTGAAAACACAGTTATGGGAACACTCTCCAGGTGTTCTTTGAGTAGCTGCTGTATACCCAGATGGACTGTTCACAGCTAAAAGTATTCAAGGATCTGGACCAAGCTTATTGTCCAAAATTAACTCAGAGCTCTGAACATGTAAGAGAATTGCTCATTATTATGCTGGTATGCACAATGGACCTAAAGACCTACCAAATGAATAAAACAAACAGTATCAGGGACTCGGCTTAGGGAGAGGCTCTGGTTCTCACTCCTAAGATCTGTATTCTTTTCTTTTTTCCACCACTATCTGAATATGTTTATGGCTTTGTTTTGATTTGGTTTTCAGATCTTTCAGAGCCTTTTTTTTTTTTTTTTTTTCATTTTTTAGGCCCCAGTACAGCCAAGATGCATGCATTTCTTTAACTGCTTGATCTGTGAGTAGTTCAGTTGGCCTCAGGTGCCTGGAAACACAAACAACAGGTACCGAAGTCCTATCTTTGTAAACCCTAACATCTAGGCACAGCTAGGCACAGCCTCATGCACAGCACCAGAGGTTTCATGATAGCTTTGCGTTTCTAGGTATTTTACCAAAATACAAAAAAAAAAAAAAAAAAAAAAAAAATGGGAAAATATCAGTCAGCTCTAAAAAAGGAGACACACCACCTAGCTACAGCACTCAGGGCCAGATTCCAAACTGGGATGCAGATCTTTCTGAACCTTCTATGCAGACACTGGAGAGAGGTGCTTTTGCCAAGTTAATTTTAGAGACACAGGCATCCTGCCCTAAAGTGCACTGCAGATGAGCCTGTCCGAGATGACTATTAGCATGCCCAAAAAACAAGCTAAAATTAAGCAGTGAACTTAAGAGCTGGGAGCAAAGCACCACCTAACTCATGCAAGCTTTCACTTCAACAAACAAAGACAGAATCATAGAACCATAGAATAGTTAGAATTGGAAAGGACCTTAAGATCATCTAGTTCCAACCCCCCTGCTATGGGCAGGGACACCTCACACTATACCATGCCATCTGAGGCTCTGTCTAACTGGGCCTTGAACACCACCAGCAATGGAGCATTCACAACTTCCCTGGACAACCCATTCCAGTGCCTCACCACCCTTACAGTAAAGAAATTCTTTCTCATATCCAATGTAAACTTCCCCTGTTTACGTTTTAACCCGTAACCCTTTGTCCTCTCACTACAATCCCTAATGAGGAGTCCCTCCCCAGCATCCCTATAGGCCCCCTTCAGATATTGGAAGGCTGCTATGAGGTCTCCACGCAGCCTTCTCTTCTCCAGGATGAACAGCCCCAACTTTCTCAGCCTATCTTCATAAAAGAAGATGGAAATGGTAGAACAAGTTGTTACCAGTGTTACCTGTGCTAATACCGGTGTGTTTTCATACTTAAAGGAAACATGAATCACATATAAGGCCTGCTTGTTTCCCTAGCTAACCCAAACACTGCAGCTCTTTCATAATTAAAAATACAATTGGGGTACAAAACATATGATAAAACTGTCCTTAAAGTTCTACCTAATATTTTATCAGCAGAACAACAACTCATCACCTGAATCTATCTGAAAATTCAAAAGGATCTGTTTATTTCAGTTTAAGTTTTGCATAATACCTGAACATGGTTTTCACTGTGACATTGGTATTACAAGGGTAAAATTACAATGACCCACACCTCCCCTCCCTGAAATTCCAGAGACTTATAAAAGAAAACGAAATTTGGAGAGCACTGACTACATCTAGTGGAAGCAAATGCATTTCATTCCTAATAATGAGCTGATCTGGTATTGTGAATGGAAAGGTCTTAACCTCATTAAAATGCTCTGTAGGTCTAAACGGAATTGAGTTAAGCATCAGCTGATATGCAATTCCCTGAACACATCAGATTTTTAAGGCAGTCTGATTCCTTGGAAGAAATGTTGGAGGGTCTTTCCCACCCAAATAGAAAAATAGAGAAAAGAAAAAGATATGTTCCTTCAGATTCTTTCAAAAACTTAAATTTCCTAGGTCTTAGTTGGCCTAAATAAAAGATTACTGCATTTCTGGGAAATATGTACATTGTAAACCCCAACAAAGAACTTTTTGTTTTTAGGCAAAATAAGATATATATTGGTTAAATATATTTGGATTAGTGGATTGGCAATCAGGGTGACAAGAAAACATAAAACCCCACAAATTCTTTAGCAGAAAAAAAAAAAAAAAAAGGAATTTTTGATGTATTTCCAATTTTTATTCTTTGCGCATCTGCCCAAAATTTCATTTAATTAGCAGCTCTGAGATTCAGTCTGTTCGTGTACTGACATACCAGAATCATGTCAAGAAAGCAAAATATGGAATTAACATCTCAAAACTGCATGTAATCTTCCTCACATATATTCCTACCCTCTTCCCCCAAAGGGTGATTTTATACAAACACAGACACATAGATCAAAGTTAGAGCCATTCAGAAGAGAAGTCAGAATTTTTTTTAACCTAAATATTTTTTCTGTATGTCTAAATACTTTGTTATTGAAATCTGCACATAAATTCCATGAAGTGTAAAGAAACGAATGTAGTTACAATCTTGTAACTAGACAGGACATTACAGTCATGTCATTTAACTGTTGACTGTGAAATTTCTGAGGGAAAAGAAGGATTTGATGCCATTTATTAATTGATGAGGCTTGTATTTGCATGAAGAAAAAGGACAAAAGAAAACCACATTTTGAAATGAGAAGTCACAAGTGAATTTAAGAACCACTTTGTTTACCTAAATCAGTGTTCCGATCAAGCCAAATCCTTCAAATAACAACAAAAACATTACCACTTTTATGAGTGAGGAAAAAAAAAAGTATGAAAAAAATGTGAATATAATTAAGTTTCATATTGTTCATATGTAATTCAAAGGGATTTTCTAACAGGCATATCACTTTTCTTATTCTAATGTTGAAAGTATTTCCTGGACTTGTCCTTAGGCTTCATTCACTGATAACTGAGTGGCACTGAGTGGACTGACATGGAATTGTTTGCTATCGTTTCCTGTTTCGAGTAAGTGCCCTAACGACAAACTTACGATTTCAATTTAATTCATAAAAAAACATATGTCCCCATTACAAAGCAGTTATCAGATTTGGTGTGAAATGTGTGTTCTTATGAACACCACAAGTGCTTTAAAACCTGAAAAAGTCAAGAATGAAAAAAATCTTTAATAGGTTCCGGAGAATTTAACGCTGGTTTGATCACCCTCCCCTCCCCCCTATTTAGAAGTGAGATGGCCAAAACATCAGCTATTTTACCTCCTATAAGGGGCTGCTGTATAAAATATGTCAAATGAAATGCACAGCAAATGAGAAAAATTCATGTATTCTAGAGCTGTTAAATTTTCAAAATATTGAACAAGAAATTGACAGATAAATGATTCAGGAAAGGAATGCTGCACAGACAGATTTACAATGCTACTGAACATGGACACTGCAGACACAAAAATGTAGATTAAGTAGTAAATTAATGTGAAGTACACACACTATTTGTAACACATGATACCTTGATATATTAACAGGAAACAGCTAAAGACATTTTCTTAACAGGAGATATCCCCACATATCACAGTTTAGAAAATTAAGTAAAGGTATTCATAACTATAATATAGCATTTGAACCCTAAAGTCTTATTATCACTGATTTGCCTTAGGCTTTGACCTTTGAGGCTAACCTGATCATTGAACTTCAAGTGTGCTGGAGTTCATTCTCATTCAGTTAATAAAATACATTAAATAACAGAAATTGCACTGGCACCATGTCAGTAGGGCCAAATTTTAAATTGCAACACATGAACAAGAGAGCTGTATGCAAAATCTGGGAGAAGACTGACAAGGAGAACATTTCCTCAGCAAAAAAGCGAGTTAGATTTAGTACGACATTCAGAAATAAAAAAAAAGTACCCTGAATTTGAATGGCTTCTACAATGTCTAATTGCTATTTTTATCATTGTTTGGTTTATCAAGGTCACGCCAGCTAACTTGTTTACCCAATCACCTTACTAAATTATGAAAAATTACAGGTATTACCTCCTGTGCCTTGCATATTTGCCACTAACATGACCACTGCCATCACAGCCAGGCGTGGGACAGCTGCAAAAGAAGAGAATTAATTACATAGGTGCCAGTGTGCTGCAGAAAGATCACACTAAAAGCAGGCAGAAGGTATTACAGAGATGGAGGGCAACCAAGACGGAAAGAGAAATCAAATAACTGAAGGGAAAAAAAAATAAAAAAGAGGGGATGCTTTTTATTAGCAAGTCTCAAGAGAATTAATTTCATCAGTGCAGCAGAGCATGAGCAAACCACCAATGAACTTGAAAGTGCATTATACCCATTAAAAGGCATGAATTTTCTAAATTGCTAATGGGGATAGATTTTACACTCAGAGCACTAACCTGAACAGCTCTTGTATGGCTGGTTCCACGGGAACTGTAGAGAGATGGAAAATATATAAAAATTTATCATCTATTACAAGTCCCCCTCTTCTACAGAAAATTACCAGAAAGGTTGTGTAAAAGCAAGGGTCAGAATGAATTGTGCAAAGAGATTCTGGAGGATGAAGGTCACCCTGAGCAGGGGCCTTGAGTGATTTACTGAAGCAAGAGACGTACCTCGAACACCTTTGGAGCGTGTGCGATGGCGCTTCTCGTCTGCATCCACCTCCATCTGGGAATAGATTAGCAGGCAGTCAATGTTCTTATCCTGCATGCACAGACTATCAATGCACAGACTGATACAGTCTCTCACACAATTTATTGACACTATTTTAATTCCATTTTATTCTGTAAGGGAAATTGTACCTTACAGGGGATTTTTACAAACTTTGCATTTATTTAAAAGCAGAAAATGTGATAATTTCTGCTTTAATCAGCCCGTTTGCATGCTCTGCTTTCATAGCAAATTATGTGCAACTAAGTGCTGGCTCTTCCTTTTGAAGGGATATTTCTGACATAAACCCCTGATTACTCCCATATATTTTGAAACAATGATTCAATAGATTTCTACGCAATTTAAAACTAAAGTCAAGGGGTTGCACACCATAGGTCACTTTCTAAGCAAACACTTTGCAGTGGGAAAGAAAGGAAGGAATAATGACTGAAAAACAGATAAAGGGTCATCATTAGAACCTCAAAGATTTCATTTTATTTAATATGATATTATGACCTTCGCCAACATGTTTCATCGTTTAGATGTGTTTTTCAGGAATATGCTCGTTTGCTACATGTGGCTAAATATTTATCTTCATTTTATAAACAGCATGCTTATCTGATGTAGCTTCCTAGGCAGTAACAAACATACAGCTACCTTAAACCAAACCAGACAGGTGCAGGGCTGCACATGACACCTTGGAAAGCATAAACACTGATCTACAATAGTTACCATAGGGCCACACGGGTTCTTCTGATTTTCCATGTACTATTGCCACCACTTATAGTTGCACTATTATACTTAAAGGCAAACTGTACAGGCTAGCTAGAGTCTATGATTTTGTACAACCTAAGCAGATTGCACTGAGCTATGTTCAGAGAAAATATATGCAGTATCTGTATCATCAGCTCCTTTAGAGCTGAAGAATGGGATGGCAAGATGTATCTGCAGTGGTACATACATAGAGATGATATTGTAAAGGTCAGGAAGCACAAAAAACCACCATGGGGCTTTAGTTCCCCCAGGGGGAAAAAAAAAAAAAAAAAAGGAAATCACTGGTTTATAGCAATACCCTTGGATTGATATCTGCTAAGAATGTCACACATCTCATGCAATAACATGGAAACAGATACAAGCGACTTTCACTTAACCTTTAATCACCTAGCATTCTTTGGTCAGTACCTTAACACAAAGGTGGGAAGCAACTACAAGGAACAAATCAATGTGTCCTTCTGCAGAACTCCCTCAGCACATCAGCAGAAAAGAGTCAGCACAACCTAATTTGAGAATGGCAGGGATTTGATGAAAAGAAAGGGCTGCTCCCACAAGGTTCTGTGCTACTGATGTAGTTCTGCTTCTTGGCAGTCATCATCTGGCTCCTGGTAGCATTATATATTCTAAAGGGATGATCTTCTAAAATAAACAGACATTACAAAAGCTAATACAACACAAGCATCTATTAGAGGGCTTCAGTGAAGTCTTCTGAAGAGGACTTTTGAATCATTTTGAGTAGGTTTCATTTGTGAATTAACACATCTTCATATAGCTGTATGCATACACATTAGGAGCAAAGGATTCTAGCAGCAGCAGCTGTATCTGAGATACAGTAAGGTATCCAATCAAGCCTTCAATTGCCAGACCAGAAAGGCATAGAAGGGTACAAGTAAGTCCTCTGCTATATCTGCTAGCCCTCTGTAGATGTCTCAGATATCCTCTGGCATCAGAAATGACACCAGCTGCCTATGCTAGACAACTGAACTTAACCTCTAGTTAACATAGCCACTGGAGCTAGAACAACCCCTCTGATCGGCTACTGCATGCTACTTTAGGCTGGGCAGAACGAGCTTTTAGACACCTTTGCTACTGTCTAGCTCTCCATTGAGCATGGCTGTAGATACTTACTACAGGCACCTAAACTGTATCTTAAATTTTAACCTATTCACAGTGTCTATCCTACACCTTGAGTTCACACTTTGGCTGGCTTCTGAGCTCCTAAGATTTGATGTTTTCAAAGCTTTTCAATTTGCCATATCACAGCACAAACCAGCATATAAAAATTACTCACTAGATGACAATATTCTTTTATTAACAAGAAAACAGTACATTGTGCTTTCTGTAACTCTTGCAATGTATAAGGACGTGGAGCTACTGAGAAAAGCAATAAGAAAAGAAAGGAAAAAAAAAAAAAAAAAAAAAGCAGCTTATGGAAGGTGGAAACGAGGACAGATGGCCTGTGAGGAATACAAGGATATTGTCCACAAAGTTAGGGATCATGCCAGGAATGCTAAGGCCCAGTTGAAATTGAGTCTGGCCAGGGATGTCAAGGATAACAGAAGTGCTTCTATAGGTATGCTGCTGACAACAGGCAGACTTGGGATAATGCCAGACCCCTCTGGAAGGAAACAGAAGAACTGGCTACCCTGGAATTGAAAAAGACTGAGGTTTTCAATTACTTCTTTGCCTCAGTCTTTACTGGCAAGCACTCTAGCCACTCTGCTCAGGTCACAGAAGACAGATGCAGTAACTGGGAGAATAAAGACCTTAAGCCTGCTGTAGGACACAAGCAGGTTTGAGGTTATCTAAAGAACCTGAACATGGACAAGTGCATGGGACCTGATGAAATCCATCTGTGGGTCCTGAGGGCATTGCTGGATGAAGTTGCTAAAGCACTATCCATATTTGAAAAATCATGCCAGTCAGGCTATACAAAGAACTAAAAATATCAATGAAATCCAAGTGTTGAAAGGGAAATAAGGTAATGAGAGGAAATTGCTTTAAAATATTTTGAAGAAAATATTCTTTTTATTATTTGGAGATAAGTAATTGCTGGTATTAATAATCAAAAGAAAGAACTTTTAAAAAATTAAAATAAAGCAGAAATTTGTTATTTTAAAATCAAAGTTCCAGACAACATCTACTCCCCAAAATTAACACAGCCTTATAGTTCATCAGAACATTGCTGTTGATATGTGCCAATCCTGGTATGCTTGGGAAATGCTGGAGAACTGAGAAAAATATTTATACTTTTAACTGTTTAAAGTAATCTTTACTAAGTGCTGAAGGGATGGTGTGGCACACTAAATTAATCTTCCTGATGTTGATCCTTAGTAACATCATACGAGATCTAACACAGGATACAGGATGATGAGACAATTAGCACCAGTCAACACATTATCATGGAAAATCTGTAATCAAACCCCCTTGAAACCACTCCTTGATGATACTCTGAAATGTGTCGATACAGGTAGTTATGTTAGGATATTACAGAAACAAGTTTAAATATTTTGCTTTCTCTTACTGAACATTCAGACAATAAAATAAACACTTTGTAAAATCAGTATGCATATAATGGTTAACAAATATTAAGAATTAAAAAGTCATATTTAATAAAAGCCTTTCTAATACAATTCAACAGGCATATGTTTTAGCCCCATAATATTCAGTATCTTCAGCCTGGAAGGTAATATGGGACTAAAATATGCAGGTAACACAGGGTCCTGTGTTCAGCAGTAGCAGTCATTTCTCTTCTTCTTAGTAGCTGGTGAAGTGCTGTGGCTTTTGATTTTTGGCCTGGGCACAACACTGAGAATAGCAATGTTTTCAGTTGCTGCTCAGTAATGTTTACTCTGACCAAGGACCTTCTGAGTCTCATGTTCTGCCAGGGAGGAGGGGAAGCAGGGAGGAAGCAGAGACAGGACACCTGACCCAAACCAGCCAAAGAGGTATTCCATACCACAGCAAGTCATGCCCACTGTATAAACTGGGGGAAGTTACCTGGAAGGGTTAGATCACTGCTCGGGTTGGGCTGGGTATTGGTCGGCAGGTGGTGAGAAGTTGTATTCTCTTCCCTTGTTATTTACCTTATCATTATTATTCTTGGTGGCAGCAGCAGTGGTTTGTGCTATACCTTAGTTATTGGACTGCTCTTATGTCAGCCCATGGGAGTTACATTCTTTTAATTCTCCTCCCCATCCCTCTGGGAGTAGGGGAGAGGAAGGGGAGGGGGTGGGGGGAGTGAGAGAGCGGTTGCGTGGTTCTGAGTTATGGCTGGGCTTAAACCCCAAAACACAGAAATTAACAGAGTGATAAACTATGCTGGAGACAGGCCAGTTACATATACTGGCCTTTATCATTTGGCAGATTTGACTCATCTAAGGAACATGCCAATTCCAAGGTCCTGTACCTATGAACAAAGAATATGGACCATGCTTGAAACACAAAAAATCATCATCTGTAAGGCAATAACGTGAAGAGGATCAAATGAGCATTTTTGCATTGCTGCAGCTGAAGGGCAGAATGTGATCCACAGTTGCACAACCTTTAAGTCTGTATTAATTTTCCAGAAAAGCACCGAGATATTCAGGTACAGTCAGTAACTTCTAACAACACAGGGCAAGTTTTCATCAGGACCTCACCTATTTTTCTGTTAGCTTGCTGGATACCCTGTTGGAGTCTTCAGGTTTTCAAAGTATATGGACCTAAAGCTATGAGCTTTATCATAGGCTTATCCGAGACTAAGCTCCCAGAAATCTCACAATCAGCACTGCTCTCCCTATCTCCAGATGTGCTCACACACCCATATGGACTTCCTCAGGGGTGCAAACTGTGAGTGTTCCAGAGCTTTAAGTTCCTTTCCAGGACAAATGGTGATTTTTGCCCCCTTGTGGGAAGATAGCTCCGTGTTTCTGCCCCTTGCAGACAGCTAGTCCATTCTTATTTAAAATTCTCAGGGCGTCTGAATTTCTTGCTAGAGGACTGGAGATTGCAAGGTTCAGTCACATTCCAAAACTTTCAGAGAAGCTGACATTTTGATTAGTGAATTATTCTGGTTTCCCTGTAGCCAGGATATACCAGAACTCTAGAAAGCCATGGATGAACTAAGAGACATAGATCTGGTCTTGCAAAATTTTTCCTTCTCAATTGTTTTCTTACCTGTATTTCTTCAAATCCAAAAACTGGATTCTCAAATACTCTCAAAAATTTTTCACTGTTTACTAAGGCAGAGCATTCACTGTCTATAGTACACAAAGGTAGAAGATGTTATTTATGACCTCAGAAATATATGGCAAGTACTGGTAAATACTAGAATAACATGGAATTGCTATTGCCAATGAAGTAGGTTGCCGATATTTTTTGTAATCTTGATTTTCCCTAATCAGTATCATTACATATACTTACTATGTGACAAAAGTAAAATGTTCAGAGAAAAAATTGTGATTTTCTGACAATGTAATTGGTTAATATTCAAAGATCACCTGCTGCATGCTCAGGAGTGATACATCCCGACTAGAAGGAAGTGCAGCAGGAGGGCCAGGAGATCCCCTTGGATGGATAAGGAGCTGCTGAGGAAAATTCGAAGTAAAAAAGAGGCTTATAAAAGGTGGAAGCAGGGACAGGCAGCCTGGGAAGAATACAGGGATGCTGTCTGGGAAGCTAGGGACCAGGTTAGGAAAGCTAAGGCCCACTAAGAATTAAACTTGGCTAGGGATGTTAAGGATAACAGGAAGGGATTCTATAGGTACATTGCAAACAAAAGACAGGCTAGGGACAACGTGGGCCCTCTCCAGAAGCTATTGGGATAACTGGCTACCCTGGATTTGAAGAAGACTGAGGTTCTTAATGACTTCTTTGCCTCAGACTTCACCGGCAAATGCCATGACCACACCACCCAAGTCTTGGAAGGCAGACGCAGGGACTGTGAGAATGAAGACCTTAGACCCACTGTAGGAGAGGCTCAGGCTCAAGACCTTCATAGGAACCTGAATGTATACAAGTGCATGGGACCTGATGAAATCCATCCGCGGGTCCTGAAGGAGCTGCAAATGAAGTTGC
>JANRGW010021992.1:0-13160 GCA_024733675.1 Psilopsiagon aymara
TCCCACTAAACCATATCACCCAAGGCTATGTCCAACCTGGCCTTGAACACCGCCAGCAATGGAGCATTCACAACTTCTCTGGGCAGCCCATTCCAGTGCCTCACAACCCTTACATTAAAGAATTTCTTCCTCATATCCAATCTAAACTTCTCCTGTTTAAGTTTAAACCCGTTACTCCTTGTCCTATCACTTCAGTCCCTAATGAAGAGTCCCTCTCCAGCATCCCTATAGGTCCCCTTCAAATATTGAAAGGTTGCTATGA
Source organism: Psilopsiagon aymara (assembly GCA_024733675.1). Lineage (NCBI taxonomy): Eukaryota > Metazoa > Chordata > Aves > Psittaciformes > Psittacidae > Psilopsiagon > Psilopsiagon aymara. Next base: position 263 of record JANRGW010021992.1, read on the forward strand.
GGTATCCATGGCTCGCTCAAAATATTTTTCTCATTTTGAGCAAAGGAGACAGAACTGACTTCGAAGGAAACAGTTACTTGGGCAATGACTCTACAAGGTGTGTGTTATAAAACATCACCACTGAAGTATTTTTGGTTTTTTTTTTGTTTTGTTTTATTTTCCTGAACTGAATCCAAACAACATATTTTTTTTTTTTTTTCTGGTTCCCCCCCCCCCCCCTATTAATTTTAACTTTAATTCTCTTTCATGGAGCTTTCTCTGGTTCCACTCCCTATCCACTCATTTTGGCACTCCAGGGTAGCAGTGCATTATACCCATATGCCCAGAGACAGGTGCTTTGCACTCCCTGAATGCTAAACTTATTAATATTAAGGACAACACTGCTATGCATCTTCTTGTTGTTGCAACTTTGTGTTTTTCTGCTGGAGAGATGTCAGACCTGTCTCACTGATATAGCTTTAAGTGGAGCAGAGAGTGTAAAATTGTTATTCTGGGTGAAAATATGGAACATGCATCATTGCCTGAGACAGCTATTAATGCTCTGCTTACTGGCTCCTGGGAGATGCAGCATCTCCATCCTCTCCAAAGATAGCTTAATGCAGAACATCTGAGAGTCTAACAGGAAAGACAAGGAAAAGCCTGCAAATGAACATACAATGAAAAATATAAGACAGTATAAAAGTTAAATCAGCTGTGAAAAAACAAACTTGAAAGGAAAATAAAAGGACATAGGAAGGCACCAGAAACATGAGGAAGTCAGATATCTGTTGATACTCAAAAGTGTATGAAATCCAGCAGAGTGACAGTAATGCGATATAAAATTATATCCTTGCTTTCAGTTCAAAATGTTTCACTGAACAAGAATATACTCTTGACTGTACACTGGGACTGATGTATTCAGTGCTTGACTCTTCTCTTCTGTAGCTTTTTTCTTTTGACACTTCAAAGCATTATTTTTAATATTTTGAGGCAAACACCTAATGCTTCCTTTAGCTGCTATTATTTTGCTGAAGTAATTCAGGGTGGGATAGACTTTAATCCACAAAGGCCTGCAGAGCTCTTGACCTGAGCAGGAGTGAAGTCCACAAATCTCTTTGGCTATCACAGAAACAAAGGTCAGAAAGTTAGAAGTCCTTGCCCAGCATTTGCCAGCTGCTACATGTGATCTATATAATTTTAGTGATGGCAGCGTCAGGCTTCTGTGCTTGGTACAGCTTGTGATTTTTTGACATTTTAGTCTGACTTATATCATCACAAGCTGAGGATCTTGAATGTTAAAACTGTGACCTTAAGAGAAGTAATTTGTCACAACAACTTGTAAAGAGCTACCATTTTATACCCATGGCTTTTGTTCACTGGGTAGATAATGAAGTAAATATCTATTCCTTTCCACCAGTGCATAATGTGGAGGAACACTTTTCCTGCAGATGCAACATTGCCAGGATTGTGCTGGCAAAGTTCAGTAATCAACAGCAAGCTAATCAATACACAGCAACTGCATGGAGATTCTTTGGTTTAGATCTCCACATATGTGAATTTTTTTCTTAACTTATATCTCTCTGTGTAATACCTCTACTATGTATATACATGTGTGTACACATGCACATATACACATGAAGTCATAAACATGGGTGGCTGTAAATTTTAACTCTGAGACTTTTCAATATATAATTTCGATTGCTTTATCTCAATGCATGTTCTGGCATGTATGCCTATTTATTTTAGCTGTATGCTATCCCCAACAGCAATTGAAAAAAGGTATTTCTTTTTCTACATCTACAAATACAAGTAAAGTTGAAGATACCCAGAATGCCAAAACCAAAATCTGGTGTGTAGTAAGCTCGACAGTAGTATGCACCTAGATAGCTAGAAATTAAGCAGTCTAAAATATAAATACCATCTTTGCACTGAGTTGCCCTGAAAATGGTGAGTATACTAATGCAAACTTCTGTTCAGTGAGATATGGGAAATAAATGTTAGAATAATTGCATGTATTAATAAATGTGTTATATTAAAATACATGATTAATTTTGGCTCATTACTATGTAGCAAATATTTTAGAAGAAATTATCTAGAAGTAATTATTTAGAAGCAAGCAGTAAATCAAAATAAAATATTCATATCAATACAGTGATTAATCTATTAAGCATTTGTAGTTAAACTGAAAACTGTCTTACCTTTCTTCTTTATAATAGTAACAAAAATCCTCAAAAGCAGAACAAAGAAGTGAGAAACAAAAATGAAAGAGCAGCTTAAAGAAATTCTCTTACAGAGAAGTAAATTACAAGATAATTTTCATTACATTTAATAGTGGAACAGATTAATTCTTTAGAGTATTCAAGGCACTTCGGTATCATAGTGATTAGTTAAGGAATGAGTTATTATATATCTATAATTGCCTTTGAGTTTCTATTAGGCAATTCATCAGCAGATATACTTAACCTATGTAAATAAAACAGGTTTTTCGGCACCAGTTTTGGTGTGATAATTTAAAGACAATTTGACCAAGTTAAGAATCCTTTGACTCATGACTGCATTGCCAGCATGCTTTGATTTGTTAGAAGAGATGAATTTTCAACTGGCCTTTGAAGTGTACAGCAGGAGCAAAGAGAAAGCCCATTGGAAAGTTGTCTCTGGATAGTTGTAGTTAGAAGTGAGGCTAAAGCTGCCTTTTATAAAAGTTTCTGCATACATTCCATAGTTACTTTAATATTTCAGTTCCTCTTTATTTTCTCAAATTATAAACTTGAATTATGATAAAAGCATTAATGAGGTATGATCAATAAATAGGGCTATGAAATTGTTTGATTTTAATATATTGAAAAAAGATCATCTCCATCATAGTACATTGCCCAGAGCAGAGGATGCTCTGGATCTTACAATACTGGCTGATTTCATTGGCAGCATAGCATTTCAGGAACAGCAAAGCAATTATCGTTGCCTGTATTTACCACTGTTATATTTTATCAAACTTAGGAGTTACATGCTACAATCCCATTTGTGTATGTCAAGTTGAGTATTCAATAAGCAGGCTTTGAAACTATGTTTTAACTTTCAGCAGAGAAAGCAGTGTCAAGTGGTATGTCTGTCACACATACCTCATGGCTGAAAATAAAAGGAAGCTTTTAAAGAAAAATTAACCTAACCAACAAAGGGTGGTGCCTAGTGAATAGTTAACGAACCCAGCCCTAGTCTCTTGTGTCACAGTAGACTATACCTATTCGACTATAAAAGCCAGATGCTTGCTGGTTTGTTTTTCTTTTTGCCTGTTTTTTATCCTGTTGTGAAGTTTGTGGGTTTGCTAAGTTTCAGTAGGAGAGGTGCTGTGCCTTCTGCTTAACTTGACCTGTAAAACCAGACACTTTCCTGGAATATGAGGCATGCATTTAAATATAATTTGAAAGATAACTTTTTCTTCTCAGTGAAGGACAGACTTTTTAGGATATAAAGATGTAAATGCAATTTAGTTTTCAGGCAAAATCCTAGTTTTTATTTGGATTATTCCTTTGAGTCAGGTTATAAAATCACTCTAAGTGCTACTGCTGATACCTTTATGCTTTGCCTGGGTCCTCCCCTATCTGACAAATTGCACGGCAATACTCTGACAGGGGTATTCTTTGGCATGACCAGAAGCAGACCTTGAGGTACATTGAAACCAAGGGTGTTGAAAGCGGGAACATTCAGAGATCTCAAGAAACGTTCAGAGCAGGTTATGTTAAAAGGGAGGTTTGAACTTGATTCTGTAATCTCTTAGTTACATGAGCACCTACATGATATTTAGATCCCTACTGTTCAAGTGAAAATTCCCTGGGTGTTTTTCACTGAGTATTTTATGTAGTCATAAAGTGTAAAATATAAAACAGCATTTCCTAAGAAGATCAGCATTATGGTTGTCCTTATTCTGTATCCTATGAAAGTCCCATTCAGCCTAATCTGATGACTTATTTTCTTGACCCACCAAACTAATTGCAAAATGTTTCAGTAAATGTTATACTTTATTTCAGGATACTAATATCCAGCTATCAAAGAGAGAGGAAGTCAAGGTCCTGGAGTCAAGTCCTTTTAAAATGTCAATCTAATGTAAATAGCATCCTAAAAATAAATAAAAGGTTGTTGATCTGTGGCCTTCTTTGTATTAAAATATTTTAAACCCCTGGGTACCAGAATTCTGTCTGTAAGACTCAGTAATGAGGTCTGACATAAGTAGACAGCTACATTGTAATGAGGAATAATTGGTTGTAATATGTACTCAGTGCAAACTGCAATTGTACAGAATAAAATGCATTTTGCATTCAATGGAGTATTAGACAATGAGAAGTTTGAAATCTGAGAAATGAAATGTAGAGCCACAAGAGACTGTAAACAACATCAAAAAACTTTGCAACACTCATTATAAAGAAAAAACTAATTAGTTGACAAGAATAAAAAGTTACTATATTAAACCAGTTCATAATACAACATCTGTATGATTTATGAGTGCAGCTTTTTTGGAAAATATGATCAAAGAAAAAAGGTGGATTTTATTCTGCAATAAAACTGAAATGCATTTTTTAATCTGACAGAAAAGGTTTAAAATGCAGTCAGTGCTGTAAAGATACCAACATCCTTTTTCTAAACTGGACAGGATATCTCAAGGTCATTGATGGTTTACAGTTCTGCTACTGCCAGTTCTATTCTGTGTTCAGAGAAAGATTGGCTGGCTCAGTCCCTATTCAGTCATGTCACTGAGGGTAAGATTCATTTGGCCAAATCTAGACATCTCTTTGTATATGTGACTAGTGATCTAAAATTCTTTACAATCAAAGGAGAGATTGACACCTCCAGGATGCAATTTCTCTCTTCCTGAAGTAGATGCTTAAAGTAGGTCATATGAATCATGCCCTCGAGTGCCTATTTCTTCCTACTAATTATGAAGGGATCATAGAGGGAGAAGGTCACAAGCAGGTATCTCTGCAGTAGATATCTAAAGATAGATTAGATGAAAAGCACCCAAATGTCCACCCACAGAAATAAATGGTTTTGGTATGGCTATTTATCTCTGTTTCCAGTGTGAACAGATTTTCAGTGAAGCTGGTTCAGTCTTGACAAGCAGCCTGCAGAAGTCCTTTGGGTATGAAAACACTGATTAGAAAACCATGTTAGTACTTCTAACTATAAACATCAGCAATTTATTGTCATAACTACTTTTGAAATGAAAAAAGTTATATTGTTATAGTAAGACCATCTTTGAACGCCATCCATGTGTTGACTCGTAGAAACTAGATGATAACAATATCTCTGTAACTCAAATTGATCTTTAAAGTTTCTTAAACTGCTGCGTTTTTATTGTATGAAGCAATAAATTTTTTTGTATAGTGTTGTAAAATAGTACTGTATTCTCTTAAACACAGAACTTAAGGCCTTTTCCCGCATTCATTCCCTCTAACAGCAGAAGAAATGCAAAGGATTGTTGAAAGATGCAAGTATTTGAGAAGTCAGTAATCTCTTTTACTCCCAGAATTCTTAGTAAATTGAATTGAAGAACTGTTTACTACTGTGCTGACAGATGTAGATTGAAATTATAAGAATTTATGGGTGATGAGAGAGTCTGCTTATACTTTAACAACAGCATGTGATGGTGGTGAAAAGTCTGCTCTATTTGGTTGTAAAATTTTATACTGCATTTCTCTTCCCATGTGTATTTTTAAGGAGCAGTGCAGGTTGGTATCTCTTCAGGTCAGTGTGATGGGGGTGGTGGATGCTCCCCAGGACAGAAAGGCAGGGCCCGGATATTAGGACACATCCCACCTTCCAGCCAGGAACAGGTCAACCAAATGGCACCTGGGCAGACGCAGGCCCAGGCATTGGGCACCTCTCTGGGAACAGAGTCAGGATGAGGCCCAGCACATGAGGACAAGTGGCAAGGTAGGGCTGGGCTGTGGGAAGCCAGAGATAAACCCTAGTGTGTAACCACTGGGGCAGGGGTTGACTAGCTTGGGGTCCTGGGCTGTGGGTAGTGTGGGAGGACACTATGAGAGGACAAATAAGACAGTCAGGGCTGGTGATGCCCTCAGGGACCTAACATGTATATGTCATGGTTTTTTTGCATTCACTTTATTAATTTACTTTGTCTAAACTCAATTTTATGTTTCTTGCAACTAATGAATGAGTTTTACATTGTAAAAATTTTTGCCTATAGTTATCACAAACGAAACTTAAATGGCTTTAATAACCTTAATGGAATTAATTTATGTTTTATTTCTCCTTTTTGGTGGAGTTTGCACACACAAAGGCTGCAGTTACTCAAATATACTGCATTCAGGCTAATACACACCAAAGACAATCCCTACATGCTTCACTACACAAGTATTTTTACTTTTCCATGTTTGCAAGAGAGAATAATCTAATATTAGTCTATCATTCCGTGAGCAACTTAAGGAAGCTCTGGGATCAGAGCAGAATTGTGTAACAGCCTTTGAAAACGTGTCTTTGCTAAAATCACTAGGTCAAAAAGAGCCCTTGCTGGTTTCCATGTTATATTTGCATAAGCAATTTCTTCTACATTTAAAAAGTCATGAAGTATTTTTTTTTCTAAAAATATACGATGTGCAATATTTTCCTTCATTTGAGTCACAACTAAATTTTTCTTAAAATAACTTTAAGCATAATGAGGTCCAATTAAAAAGTCACACTTTGAGTAAAAATATTAACCTTAGTCTTACATCGAATACTAATCTATGCAGATATTTAAATTTTGGTATTGATAGTTCTGGCTTCAGTTGTTATAAAGTTAATTTACTTCCTTTTGATTCTCCTTCCTATAGGACAGAGGGGGTGAGGGAGGAGCGAGGTAGTGCTCTGTAGTGCTTAGTTGCCATCTGGGGTTAAACAACAACATAAGAAGGCATATTTCCATCGTTGTTATGTTTTTGTGCATTTCATAGATGGATAGACTTCAAAATTAGGAGAGTGTACTCTGACATCTAAGAAAAGCAGAAAAGTAGTAGGATTTGGTAAAAAAAGTTATATGAGGTCAAGGACAAATGAGAAATTAATTCCACCACCACCAGTGGCTAAAATATCTGATAATTCTATTAAAGTATTTATCATAATTTTACAGGCAACATAGTAGCAGTGAATAATGTGTTAGCAGTCCATAATGGATCTCAAACATGGAAGAAATTCAAAGTAGAGAACATTGCAGATTTACACTAATGACATCTATACTTTTTCAGTCTGTTTGCTCTTTTGTCTGTTTTTGTAACTTACAAGATATATCAAAAAGACTCATGAAATTATCCAGTTTATTACCTATCAAAACATGATGTGGCTCATCATTGTCAGATACCTTAAATGCTTCTTCTATTATCTGGTTATTCATATCTTAAAATATTTCTAAAAAATATGTGTAAAATACTCTTGGGTTTTGTGTGCATTGAATCTTTTCCATCAGTCCTTATCAGATCTCTTAAACTTCATAAAAGCCTTGCCTGCCCTTCTCTGAACTTTGCATGAAGGCTGATGTTATCTGCTGTACTCCAGTGAATGCTAAGAACATCCATTGTAAAGGCAGAATGGTAAGAGAAGACTAAGAAGCACAGTTGAGAAACAGAAATGGAAAGCAAAAAATGACCACTAGAAAAACCTGGATAACAAATGCAATCAAATTAACCCAAGTGACACTGTTAATATTTTTTAATGCAATTTTTGTCATTGCTAAGTGATCTTTTTCATTTGAGCCAGGTATGAAAGTTAATTCTATTATAAGGTAATCTACAGAGAGAATGTATGATTCTTGGCGATTATCCTTCAGCACAGCATGTTGGAATTTGTAATCCATCTCTCAGTGACAATAACAGGAGCTGCATGTCTAAATCCCCATTTGCCATCTATTGCCATTACTAAGCACTACCAATTGTGAAGTATTTGTGTGCCTAGTTGCACAGACAATTCAGCCCAGAAACTCTTTATATTTAAATAGTTTACTTATAGAATCATAGAATCATAGAATCACAGGATAGTTAGGGTTGGAAAGGACCCTAAGATCATCTAGATCCAAACCCCCTGCCATGGCCAGAGACACCTCCCACTAAACCATATCACCCAAGGCTCTGTCCAAACAACCTTGAACACCGCCAGCAATGGAGCATTCACAACTTCCCTGGACAACCCATTCCACTGCCTCACCACCTCTACATTAAAGAATTTCTCCCTCATATCCAATCTAAACCTCCCCTGTTTAAGTTTGAACCCAATACCCCTTGTCCTATCACTACAGTCCCTAATGAAGAATCACTCCCCTGCATCCCTATAGGCCCCCTTCAGATACTGGAAGGCTGCTATGAGTTCTCCTCGCAGCCTTCTCTTCTCAGCCTAAAAAGCCCCAACTTTCTCATCCTATTCATATGGGAGGTGCTCCAGTACCCTAATCATCCTCATGGCCCTCCTCTAGACTTCTCCCAACAGTTCCATGTCCTTTTGATGTTGAGGACACCAGAACTGCACACAGTACTCCAAGTGAGGTCTCTTGAGAGCAGAGGAGAGGGGCAGGATCACCTCCCTAGACCTGCTGGTCACGCTCCTTTTGATGCAGCCCAGGATAAGGTTGGCTTTCTAGGCTGCAAGAGCACACTGCAGGCTCATGTTCATTTTCTCATCAACCAACACCCCCAAGTCCTTCTCCGCAGGTCTGCTCTCAATCTCTTCTCTGCCCAATCTGGGACTGCTGTGCCTGGGACTGCCCCGACCCAGGTGTAGCACTGTGCACTTGTCATGGTTCAACTTCATCAGGTTGGCATCAGCCTACCTCACAAGCATGCCAAGGTGTCTCTGGATGACAATCCTTCCCTCCAGCCTTCCGACCAAACCACATAGCTTGGTGCCATCGGCAAACTTGCTGAGGGCGCACTAAATCCCACTTTCCATGTCACCCACAAAGATGTTAAACAAGAGCGGTCCCAAATCTGAGCCCTGAGGTACACCATTCGTTACTGGTCTCCAGATGGACATTGAGACATTGACCACAACTCTTTGAGTGCAGCCATCCAGACAGTTCTTTATTCACCAAGTGATCCACCTATCAAATTGATGTCTCTCCAATTTAGAAACAAGGATGTCATGTGAGACAGTGTCAAACACTTTGCACAAGTCCAGGTAGATGACAACAACTGCTCTGTCCTTGTCCATCAGTTCTGTAGCTCCATCATAGAAGGCCACCAGATTGGTCAGGCAGCATTTCCTCTTAGTGAATCCATGCTGGCTGTCATGAAGCACCTTGTTGGTTTTGTGCCTGAGCATGCCTTTCAGGAGAATCTGCTCCAAGATTTTGCCAGTCACAGAGGTGAGGCTGACTGGTCTGTAGTCCTCTGGCTCATCCATTTTCCCCTTCTTGAAAATGGGGCTTATATTTCCCTGTTTCCAGTCATCAAGAACTTCACCTGACTGCCACGATTTTTCAAATATGATGGACAGTGGCTTAGCAACTTAATTTGCCAGCTCCTTCAGGACTCATAAATGGATTTCATCAGGTCCCATGGACTTCTGTGCTTTCAGTATACATAAACACATACATTCTATTTTAAGCAGAATTTGCCTAGTATTACAATAAGAAGTGTTTTTAAAACAGGCATTTGTGAAATTCTACCACAGTTTATCTGTAGCTTGGTAGTTGAAAAAGAAAACAAATAGGTCTCATTTTACCAGGAAAACAAAAGTGGAGCTCCCCAAATGTTCTGTAGCTGCTATGCTGGCAGAAAGTTTCATTCTGGGTGAAGGACAAGTGTAGCATTCACTATTTAATTCTCTCTAGTTAATTCTCAGTATCATCAAGGCAGTTATTCTACTGGCCATCCTGAATGCTTTTTCTGGCCTCATCAGAAGTCAGTTTTGGTTTAATAAATATTGTGCACTTAGTTCTTCTTCAAGACTCAACCTCTTACTTTGGATGATGGCATTTAATACTTTTCCTCTATTATTATCATACTGCTGTTCAAGAAACATGAGTTTCAAAGCTGTGGCCCTTTCAGTTGAGGAGAATAACACTGACCTATTGTGGCAGTCCATATTGTCTGTTCTGGATGGTTATTTCGAGTTCAGGCTACAGCACACATGGATGTACCTTGAAAAGACTTCAAAAACTGCAGGTTAAAATGGTAAAAAAACCAAACCAAACCAAAACAAAATGAAACAAAACCAAGAAAGTCAAAGCCAGTGAAAACAGGATAATATTCATACTGTATATCGACAGGATGATCAGGGATGGAATGATGCCAAATACTTGACTTAAGGTTGTGAAGCTGAAATTCACACACTCAGCAGAGTGCCCTTGAGAATCTACAAATTTTCTTTTCCAGTCATGTAAATATTAACATTCACAATTGGGGATATATTTCATATCTTTGCTTGGAGAACCCTGACACAGAAAGTTCCTGATATAAAAATTTCTATTGCAAAAGGACTAAAATGAGAAAAGACCCACAGGTTTTAAAGGACACTCTATTAAAAAGGTAAAATACATGTTCAGAATTATGTCTAAACAATGTTTACTTGTCTGTTTACTCAGCTCTACTCAGACAAAACATCTTCTAAGAGATTCTGAGATATTCTGGAAGTGAAGAGAAATACAGTATCTGCTAAGTGCAACTTGAGACTTTTTTTAGTTGATGTAGTTGCCCAGTTTATTCTGAATTACTGATGATGGAGAGCTGCTACAACACTGAAATTCTGAATGTAAAGGTCTCAGAAAAGATTTCACTTTCAAAGAAGCAATATATCCACATGTCAGTTTTTATTTCTATTGCCTCTGATTCTGAAGGTTTTTCAGTTATGAAACCTGCTGCTCTTGTTAGTTCTCTAATCACACCTACCTTCAGTATTAAGAGCTTCTTTTGGAGTTGCAAGTGTTCTTACTGTAAGAAAATAGTAAAGGAAGATCTGCCTGAAAACTGTGATTGAGTTTCATAAACTCTAAGCATCATACAAAAGTGTAAAGTTGAAATTCTGAGCAATTCTTTTGTACTTTAGAGACTGACTTTGAACATCCTTTACAAGATCTGAAGTCTGGCATACAGTATTATACAAGTATGCAAAATCATGCTTTTCAGTAACTTGAAACAGTCTCTTAGTAAAACCTGAGGATGAAATTCTGATACAATACATGAAAGCATAAAAAAATCTTTACTAATGCATGAAAGTTGGTTTTGTACAGAAGCAATGGGATTCATTCATATGAAATTTATTGCGTGGGTGAATATAGAGACTACTTGATAATATGGACCTTGAGACTCATCAAGGACAGAAAGCTGTTTCTTGGGTGGCTTGATATGGAAAATTTCTTTTAACTCATGCTCAAAGTAAAGATAAATGCACAGTTCTTATTATTTAAACTGAAAATTAACAGAAGTATATCCACGGTGACATGGGGATCAGCTGTTTAACCAGCTCTATTCTCAGGTAGTTTATATTTGCAGGATTGGAGAAGGAATTAAAACCTGCTTAATACTGGAAATCTACAGGTTCATGTCTTTGGCTGTTTGGGTAAAAAGTTCTTTTGCTTTATATGAAGCAGGAACAAAAGCAGAAATATCTTTTAATAAGAATTTGGGAAAAATGTGTGGGAGTTGGCAAAATATCTCATTAGAAAATCAACTGATTATAGCAAGTATGAGTGTTCAGGAGTATTTCTGTAACCAATAATTGCCTCTTCCTTGCACAATTAGGAAGAGAGAGTCATTTTCATTTTTAAGAGAATGTAATTTTAGTGGGAACTTCAATAATGCCACTGATTAAAATATAATAGAATATAGATTTTCTTTACCCTGTATCCCAAAGATACTTTGACTCTCCAAAACCTTCCCATTTTAAACATGCTAGTACATTCCTTTTGCTACACATGGAATTAATAAGTAAACAGATAAGTATTTACAATATGCTCTACTGCATATTGTACAGTACTGCATAATGATTCTTCTGAAACATTAGCATCATTTGTAGTTGAGAAAAAAAAAGCAGATTTTTCACCTGGATAAGAAAAGGAATAAACGAAAGTCTTTTCACTTTGTGGCTTTCAATTGACCAGGCCATTTATTTTCTTTTCAGTGCAGTCAATGTGGTTTATCCCATACTGTATTTTAGATTATTTCCTTATGTGCCTTTTCTCTCATCTTTGTTGTTTGAAAGAGCCTGCAACATTCTGATCGTGAATTTGCTGACAGCTGTATTGCATCCAGCTGCACTGGGGCAGACTTCACGCATTTCTGTTTGAATTAGCATCAGTAGATTCTCATGCTCATTCAGACTTCTGCAAACCTTTAAATAGTCTTCCCCCTTCTCTATCCCTCCCACACATACCTTCTATTTACTGTTCTCCAAAGTTTTTATTTTAATTTTTATATGTGAAACCTTCTTCTTCAGTCAATTTAGCATGCTTTGGCTTTTTGTACAGTATAAAAGAAATAGGAAAGACCCGCTAATATGACTTAAGATATATGGGAGGAAGGAGAAAAGGAGGTTTCTGACTCTGGAATTTTCTCAGCTGAACACTGTTCAGTAATGCTCTGAAGGATTAAGGTGTATAGCCAGTGAACGTAAGAAAATTGTCCTGGGCAATAGTTTCTTGTGACAACATCTGTACTTTTCACCAGGGAATGGCAGGGAGTCAGAGAATATTTTGGGAATCCAGGGTAGGAGGATGGCAGCAGTAACATCTGTGTGTAGCCACACAGAGAAGGAGGATGCACCTTCAGAGTTCAGTTTAGGACCGAAGTGTCGTGATTTAAGCTGTAAATCAGCCACGCAGTTTGTTCACTCACTTACCCCTCCTAAAAGAACTGTTGTGGTTTAAGTCGTAAAACAAGCAGTTTTGTTCACTCACTTCCCCCTCCTTCTTCCCCCCCACTCCAAAAGGGGGGGGGGGGGGGGG
>JANRGW010021993.1:8862-24007 GCA_024733675.1 Psilopsiagon aymara
CAAAAGAAAAAAAAAACACAGCTCCACACCGGCTACCAAGAAGGAGAAAAACGACTGCCACTGCCGAACCCAGGACATTGACATTCAACATTAATGGAATCAGATTCATTATAGTTCATTTGCCATTCTTCCTAGTTGTTTAACTGATATTTCATATTCTTGGGGAGGGAGCAAGGGAGGAGAAAGGGTTGTTGTTGCTTTCCCGGAACCATATGTTAAGATTTTGGACCAGCTTAGGAAAATATTGAACTATTTTAAAACTAATAAAATATCAGAAGATCCAAATTCTTATCGTGTACATCAGTGAAGGGTGTTGTGGTTCTGTTATCCTGGGCTCAGGTGTGCAACTATTCTCTCATTGTCCTTTACAACTAATGATTTGTCAGTTAATCACTCAGGAGATAAAAATCCCCTATTAATGAAAGAAATACTGTGCAGCATTGCAATTTCATGTTAGTTTTGGAACTATGTAGTACCCTTAGCCATCAGATAGTAGTCCTGCTATGTAAAGCTTATTAAAATACAGATATTAGGTCAGAAGTTGGAAGGACACATACCTCTGGTAGACTTATATGAGGTCAGTGGTGCACTTTGTTCTGGGCTTCCTGTTTTCCATGGCTCAGCTGGTACTGGAGCTACAGCTGTGCCTTTCTTCTGAATAAATCCACTTAATCTCCTTGGACAGCCACAGAGGGCTAAGAATAATTTTGCTCTTTAGATTTGACTACTTTTTTTTTTTTTTATTTATTTTGTCAAATGCACACACATCCGTCATTCATTAAAAATTAATAACTACAGAAAAAAATAAAGTGTTTTAACTTTAAGAATGTAGAAATGAAAGAAAAAAGAATAGGAATAAGTGGTTGCTACAGTTGCAGAGACCTTAAAACTTCTTAATTTTTATCTTTTAATGAAGAATTACAGACTGGCTTTGAGTGAAACAAACAGTTCTATGAAGTTGTTATTGGGTTCTACAGAAATAATGCAAAATCTGTAACAAGACGCAAACTTTCGTTAGATTTCCATACCTCCATGATTTCTTTTTTGCCCAGTACTTTGCCTAATTACTTTTGGTGCATGCACTAACCATATCCAAGTGCAAAGCCTGTTGCTATGATGGAAGAACTGACTTTTCTATCGGTGTGAGAATCATAGGATAGTTAGGGTTGGAAAGGACCTTAAGATCATCTAGTTCCAACCTCCCTGCCATGGACAGGAACACCTTCCACTAAACCATGCCACCCAAGGCTCTGTTCAACCTGGCCTTCAACACTGCCAGGGATGGAGCATTCACACCTTAATTGGGCAACCCTTTCCAGTGCCTCACCACCCTTACAGTAAAGAACTTCTTCCTTATATCCAATTTAAACTTCTCCTGTTTAAGTTTGAACCCATTACCCCTTGTCCTGGCACTACAGCCCCTAATGAAGAGTCCATCCCCAGCATCCCCAGTATGGGGGATACTGGAAGGCTGCTATGAGATCTCCACACAGCCTTCTCTTCTCCAGGCTGAACAGCCCCAACTTTCTCACCCTATCTTCATATAGAAGGTGCTCCAGTGCCATGATCATCCTCGTGGCCCTCCTCTGGACTTGCTCCAACATTTCCATGTCCTTTTGATGTTGAGGACAGAAGAACTGCAAGCAATGCTCCAAGTGAGGTCTCACGAAAAGCATGTTTATCTCTGGAGAAAATAGCTTGCTGAGTATCATTTCTCATTAAAACTGTTACTCTGTTTTAAGTTAGAGTTTGTAGCTGAAACTTGCACTCAGCATAACGATAGAATATATATACACACATATATTCTTCTTCATAATATTAATATATATGTGTGTAAAGTTACAGTTTTATGGGGTTTTCAATCAGATTGAACTTGAAGTCTGTTTTGCCACTGAAATTGAAAAGAGAGCAGCAGTCCCTTTGAAGGGCAGCATGATAAAGAATAAATAAAAATGGCTATGGCTCATTGATTCTTTTTTGAAGAGAGCAAAGGTATAATATGTATTGGACAATGTAATATATTGCAGTATATTTCTCTCCAATATATTGGAGACAAAACTTAGATTCCCGTATCAGACCAGAAGAAACTATACTTTCTGTTACTACTCAGCTAGGAATATATTTCTTTAACACTGGGAATATATACTACTTTCCTCTTTCTTGTAGTGTATGTTCATCCCCCCTAGTTCTTCCAGCTTTCTTGCTGCAACTCTCAGTAACCATACTTTGGCCTTAGAAAGTCTGAAGTGTGTGGCTGGAGTCAGTATCAAGAAAGGCATATAAGACTCTTTAGTTTCATGTCTGATGGGCAGTACTTACACAGATGTGTATCAAGGATAGTATCTGGTTTTCAAACCCTTACTTGCTTGCAGTTCGCCATTTCCCTGGTTTATGTGTTTTTCTTATACTAGATTAATTTAATTAGTTTACACTGTGGGTGGGCTCCCAGTACCTAATCCAAGTTTCCTTTATTGAGAGGTAAGCCATTTACTTCTCTACTACTTTAGATTTGGAAACCTTGTAATTGTTCATTCTTTTTGTAATATCACTTCAAACACTTGAATACTGTTCCCATATATCTTTGCCCTTTCTCTTTCCCAAAGGCCAGCCCTTCCTTGCAGATCACAGTCTCTAAGCTTATTAATTTTCTTGTCATAGTCTCTGCTTGGTCTAATTTTATGTGTGTCTTTATTTGGCTAGAAGTCGTCAGAGTAATCCAGCAGGGGATTCTCCTCCAGCTCACCAAAGTCAACAGAGCAAGCAGGGACAGTTTCTAAAAAGTACAGCTCAATCTAGTTATCGGAACCTTCTCTGTGGTATTGCTATTCAGCCATTTATTTCCCAGGTTAGAAAGCAAAGATTAAACATTACATTGACAATACTACAAATATTCTGAGGAAAATATCATCCCAAATAATAGCAATAAATTCACCAGGTTAATAGATAATGGTTCGTGTTTATTCTAGTTTATTTCAGTAGTCATTATCCTATATGTAATTGCAAGCAATTCAGTTAAGAATGTTTCAACATATCATAGCATGCTTTCATTTACAGGTTTTATTGCATTTTTTTTCAAGGAATTATTTAGGTATTCTCTGTGGCTGTACTGACTCATTTCACTGTACATGCCAAAACTCCTCTCAGTCATATGCTTATATAAGCCCTCTGATCTGAACTCTAGCAGCTCTTCAGAACTTGCTCTCCACCAGATATACTGTTCAAATGACTATAAAATGTGTCCTTTAGACTCTTCAGTGGAATTGTTTTAAACATAGAGTAAAAAATGTGAGGTTTTTTTTATAATCAACTTTCTCATTTTATTTTAGCAGTGCTGAGGATCTGTTATCTGTATTATGGAGCATTCTATAAAGTACATAGAGTGACATAAACATCACAATAATTGTATTTTTGTTGGTACTGCAAGGAGGTAGCATATCCAGGCCCTTTGGATAAGGGCCCATTTATTCCCCAAAATTGAATTTCCTGTGCAGGTCCCTTGACCTTACCCTATTTTATGGCAAAACCAGCCTTCAGAAGGATATGGATTATTTTCCTCCCTTGCTCAAAAATTTCTTCTGCTGTATCACCTCATATGATAGTTTCATCAGTGTATTGCAGGTGTTCTGGAGCTTGCCCCTGTTCCAGTGCAGTCTGGATCAGACCATGGCAGGTGGTAGGGCTGTGTTTCTACTCCTTGGGCAGTCTGCTCACCATTCTTCAGTCCCTCCTTTCCCCTCTGCTTCTGGCTGGATAATACTGTAACTTGTTCTGTGGTAGTTCTGTTCCTTATCTGTTCATGTGCTAAACTGGTGCAGTTCAGTAACCTGTACAAAACCACCTAAGCACAGAAAGTGATTCTGCCCACACCTCCCCTTGTTGATGGTTAAATAAGTTTACTGATCAGGCAAGTACCAGAGCTAATAATGGAAAGCGGCAGGGTAGCAAAGTGATAAGGGTGGGAGGAATGGCATTACCCTTTTTGCAGCAGTGAACCACTTAATCGGCTGTTTTGCAATGTAGAGACTAATCAGTTTCCTGAATATAGATGTCAAATTTGTTATGACAACTGAAGTAGTTAAAAGTAGTTAGCAGTCTTAATACTATCCTATAGATCAGTAGAATATTTTCACTGTATCTTATTTTCTTGAGTGTGAGGTGAGAAGCTTTTGTGTTTTGAAGATTGCTTAACCCTTCAGAATGTTTTTGAAAAGATAATACCGAGGGAGAAAATCAGATTAGAAAGTCAAAGTCATAAACTAAGTGGAATCTGGCTGTTTTCCCACTGTTCTGCAAGAAATTTGAAGTTAGTAGAGATGGTCTAAACATATGCAAACTTGGTGGGAAGCACAAGGAAGTAAAAAAGGTTAGACTGAGATTATCATTTAACTGCAGGCATTATCTGTCTTTTCCACAAGTGGATGCTAGTTTTCTCAGTTAACTAAAATGTATCTTTTCTGCTTCTTGAAATTAGATTTGCAGGTAACTCTGAAATTACTTTTTTGAATTATTCTGTACTAGTAACATGAATAAAAAAGCTATTTATTTGGGGATTTCAAAAGAAACATGTTTCTTACTGCTTTCTTTTTTGTTTAAGGATGGTATGAATAAAATCATTGTCAGCTACTATTACACTGTACATAATGTGGTGTTATAAAAGTACTTATATTATCTAGAGTTTTCACACAGTGATAAATGGAATGCTGCCCCCTCACTTTAGTAGATCTAGCAGAGGTAATTGATTTGTAGAGAGAGAAAATCTCAAAGAAATTAAACCTAAAAAATAATATTCACTCTGAATTGTCTGTTGGCAGTTCAGGATTTAACTAGATCGTACAAGTTATTTCTTCTTTGCTACCTTTCATCAAGCTATCTGAAAGGAGTTTCATATTTTGAAATAGCTACATACTTCGAAAGTAGCTACATTGGCTTTTTGATGTGCATTATTAATATATTCAGCAGAAGGACTAATAGACCAGATGTCTGTTAATTCTCAGATTTCTAATTGAATATAATCTCTAAACTTTATGCTTACTTGGGGCAATTCATTACGAGGTTAGTAGAAGAAATCACACAATTTTTCCCTCTGAGTTTCTCTTTAACAGGTACCCACCTTATTGTGAACATGTAATTAGTTGAAATGGATGATTATCATCTTTCAGTCCTAGTTTTAGTTTTGCTTGTATTTAGGAATACAGGGGTAATATAGGATTTATTGTCAAATATTCTTCTCACTTTGAATGGAGTCTGTGTGAATGATCTTGACAATGTTTAAGGAAGGTGTAAAAGAACATAGAAATTGTGTTACTGGCACTTCTCTAGTATTCTGGTTCCAAATGATGTGTCTCTTGGGGACTTCTAAAGTCAGAAGGCATGAATTTAATATGTCTTGAGGTTTGGGTTTTTTTTCCTCCACTCTTTGCCTTGTAAGTTCTAAATCTGTATGACTGTCTCTTGGCAAGCAGTTCTACAACATAACTGCATGAATGAAGAAGTATAACTCTCTATTTGATTTGAACTTCTCACCAGTTTAGCACACAAAGATTCGTAATCAGTTTCACAGGCTTCGCTGCTCATCATTCATACTGCATTTTGAGTAGTTTATATCTGAACTGAATACAGAAAAAAATTATATCGAAATTGAAGATGCTTTCTTGACAAAGCTCTGCATGAAACTTGCTGGCATTGTAGTTTTCTCTGTTTTGTCACGTTTTTACTTTGTTTTGTATTTTAAAAACCTAAGTATTGCTGCCAATGAATCTTGGATTTCCAGTCCAATCTGTTTTCCAGTGAGAAGAATGTGAATTTGGAAAACTTCTAGAAGCTCTACATTTCAGACCTGTGCTAATAAGTACTTTTTAACAAAACTTTCTCTCTCTACAACCAGCAGTATAAATCCACTGTCAGTTTCTGTTGAAAACTCTACTATAAGTGGTTCTTGGCTCTGACAAGAATTATAATCACCATAATGAAATCTAAATTTTAGGTATGCATCACTTCTTTGAAGGATGCATGAACAATCTGTTAACATTGAAAACTAAGCTTGCTCACTAGGGGGGTGACAAGCTGCCAGACATTATTCCATTAAGACTGTGCTTAGAAGTCTTTGTTCTGATAGGGTTTGTGTGTGGGGTTTTTTTTGTGGGTTTGTTTTTTTTTTGTTTGTTTTTTTTTTTTTTAAGAAACTCACAAGCTTTGAAGGAAAAGCTGAGAGTTTCAAATACTGCCTTTTTAATCCTCAGCTGTTTTCCATAGCTTGCATGTTTTTTAGATTAGAAAGAGAGAATCTATTTTATGTTATCTGAAAATGTCTAGAATGGTTTTTCTCTTTTTTCTTACAAAGCCAGAAACATTACAAATTGTGCTAACCCACAATTGCTGGAACAATTAAGTATACTGCAAATTTTCTTGGAAAATGGAGTAAAAGAGTCTAGGAGTTGCTTTCCTATATATTTCTTATTTTACTGAATATTTTAACTCCTGCTTTGAAGATACCCTGCAAAACATTTTCAGAGCAACCCTTTAGGAAGGAAAGCATATCTTTTGTCATGACTGCATAATGTTTGAGTGACTGGGTAGAGTCTGATGTGACCACTACTGAATTATTCTGCTTTTATCAACCTTTCACTGTTTCCTTTAGGTTTTCACAAGATTTTTTTTAATCTGCATACTTTTCTTACCATAAATGGGTTTTACAGGGCTATGTGTGTCAAAGAGGTAGGTGAGTTTTACCTACACAGCTATGCTGCCAAAAGTCATTACCATGCAATCTGTTGTGCTGTAAAAATTGTTTTTCTGCTGTTTCACCTGGGAAGTGAACTGTGACTGGGGTTGCCTGCTCTTGCAGAATTGAAGCTCTGCAACTGCCTCACTGTTTTAGCAGTGCTTTGTGCTGTGCATCGTTAGGCTGCATGAGCAAAACCATTTTGGTCAGCCAGGTAAAACATCTAAATCGTGTGCTCTTTGCACCAGAAATCATGTTCATCTCACTCCGTCCTCCTCTTGTCATATACTTTTCACCCTTCTTCATAGTCCCTGTAAACCTTTGAGTCACCTACTGCTGCCACTAATGACCATGAGACCAAGGAATCCTTATTGCAAATGCTGAAAAAGTGAACCAAAGGCATCTTACAACATTGTCTGCTTATTTTTTACCAGAAATGGATGGTAGAAGTCAAGACCCCAGTGAAAATGTCATCTTTATCCCGAATAACACATTTTATTTTGCAACAAACTTAAAAGTATTGTATTTCCTGTGGGTACCTCCCTAGATTTTGTGTGGGTTGTGGGTTTTTTTGGTTTGTTAAGGTTTGGTTTTTTGTTTGTTAAATTCTGTACAAAACGAAGGCAGCTCTCAATAGCCACTGCTTGCATTCTTTATAATATTCAGGAAAATACTGGGAAGCAATAAACAGCGCTGCTACATGGTTAACCCTTGATGTTCCTTCAGAACTCTTGTAAATCATGTGTGACAGGGCAGGGGCCCATCAGTGGTATCTCCTAGTTCATTTAGGGTTTGGAGTTTTTTCATGGGAGAAGATGTCTTCCATATTAAAACAAACTGTAGAAATACAGACACACAATTTATGCAGCACCTTGAAAACCTCTCTGAAACCTCACAACTGATATCTTAAAGTCACTAATTTCCATCAAGTTTAACAAAGAATTACTGGGATCTGACATATTAGACTGCAAGTGCAGCCTTTTTATTACCCCAGGCAAGGTCCTTTTATGCACTTAGTGTTGTGGTATACATGGTGAAGCAAGAAGAGAATGGTTCTGAGCAAAAATTTGAGTAGAAAGTGCTGAAATACTGAGCTGGAATATCTGGTTTTTGTGCTTTAGGACCAGCCAAACTGATTTCACTGCTTGGTCTGGAAAACTGCTCTTGAGCAAAAGACCCAGGAGGACTATTTGGGTCCTTTACCACTTAGGTGTGGATTACTGTTCTGGCTAATGTAACATCTGGGATTTTAGATTAAAGGAAAACAGTGCTTCAATTTTCTGATCCTGAATTAACATTATATAATCTTTTCTTCTGTCAACCCCAAGATTGATTTATAATGTGTTGTGTTGATCTGCAACATAAAGTAATAATTTTTAATACATTGAATTAGCAAGTAATTTTATTGTGACCTTTATTATTCAATTTTATTAGTTTATAATAATGTTATAGTAGCTTTTTTAAATGTTATTTTTCAAAATATCCATTAAAACTGATTTATTATTGCTGATGGTAAAAAAGGTCACTAACTTTAAAATAATAAATTCAGGAGAATTCTAATCAACTGCAAGTGCTTCATGCCTGGAGATTTTAACAAGAAAAAAGCACCCCAAACCTCTTTCCACTTCTAAGTAGGGCATTTTAACTTAACTGATATTAAGGTTGTAGTAACATCACATATATTCCCAAACGTAAGTTCTGTTGTACTATATGTAAAAATTGTGGAATTGGTAACTAATTCTTCTCATTTATCTAATGAGTTGACCTTCATCTGATTAACCTGAAATAGTAAAGCCTACCTAAAGCTGTGATTTTTAGCTTAATCCCTCTTATTCTGTCCCCATGCCAGTGTTTTATTGTCTCATTTGAATTATTCAAGAGATTAGCAGGGTGTAATATTTTTACATCACAGGAATATCCTGGTTTGACCTTATTCAAGGGATTATTATGTCTTCCTATGTCTACATAGCACAGTCCATAAAATTTCCCTTGCAAGTTTTGCATGCTTTGTCTTCAGGCTTACAGACTCCACTACAGTTAGAACTCATCAAGGTAAAAAATTTCTCCTTGTCCTATTATGTTTAAGCTTACCAGTTGCCTTTTGTTTTGTTGGTTTTGGTGTTTAGTTTTTCTCTTGGTAAAAAAACAATCATTCTGAAAATGTTTGAATGTGGAGCCATAACACATTCTACTCTGTTATGACTTTCCCAAACTGTAGTTTTTGTCAAATTTTAATATTTTCTCCCTAGTGATAAGCTTGATTAGCCAATGAAACTTAAGAACATCTTATGGGTCACTAAAGCTCATGCAATTTTGATGGTCTTCTAAGTTTTCTGGAATGATGCAGTTAAAATAGCCTTTGGAAATAATTTAATTTGCAGATATTTTTTTCAAAAGCTGTCTGAATTATGATTTTGATTAATACTGACACAAGGAATAAAATCAACTTGTTTTTCACAATCCATTGTTCCCAATGTTGCAGTTGTTACAGATTAATGTGTTTACTTATCGAAACTTGCTCCTGAATGGGAAGCATCACCCGCCAATATGTATGGCTTTCTCCTTTGTCATCCGTTGTTTGTCATCCATTTTCTGTGCTATACTAGGAAGAACATATGTATTAATAGGTGTCACAGACTGTGTATGTATGCTAACAAAACTTGGGCAGCCTGATTACATTGTACCTTCAAATACAGTTTCATCTGGAAGCTGAAAAATGCAGTGAAAAAGATTGTGGTGAACCTTTTAATAATGAAATACTTTTTCAGAATCTTCCTTTTTCCATGTAAAATTATAGTCTCTATTAAAAATGGATCCTATTCTGCTAATCCATTCTTTCCTGTTTTTGGCAAATCATATGAAAATATAAAAACTATAGAGTCCTTTTTGTTGGGGGTTTTCTGGTTTTTTTTTGTTCCACAAAATTAAAAATATATGGCCACATCAGTCTTTCTTCATGCGTTTGTTTAATTACAAAACTAGAGGAAAGGAAAGGAATGAAAAATGAATAATAAAAACCCTAACCTGGATATGACTAACCAGATGATAAAATACAAACATATAATCAAAATCAATACTATGAGGTTTCGAGAACAATTTAGAACTCTATATTTATTCTTCTTTCTTGTATGCTAGCTGGTTTACTCTTTAGTGTATTTCTTATGCTTTTGTTTCTGTGTTTCTCTCTTGATGCTCCCCTACAGTGCCCTGTTCTAATCTCCATTCTCTTTATACAACACTTCCCATTCCTAAATGCTTAATCTGCTAATTAAAGTACTCTTTCTCTATCCAACATGGGTGGTTTTAGGTGTGAGTATATATAAAATATTTTTCCTCCCTGTTTTCCCATAAGTTTCCCAGTGGCCATTCCCTTAGTCTTTTCTTTCAGTATCTGACTGAAGTTCACTAACAAGACTGCTTTTCTTTCTCGGGGGAAAAAGTTTCGACTTCTGCCTTTAATGTGCCATTATATACTGAAAGTCTGACTAACTTGTTTCTTTGTCATAAGTCTGAAGAGTACTTACATCACCGAAATCAGCTGGAGAGGCAGTAGATATTCCCAAATGATGTTTGTTGGTTAATTACTGTTAAACAGCTATTTTCTTATCACTGTCATGAAGTTTTAACCTCTTAACATATTATCAATGACAAAACAATAACTTTATTTCCTAGTATTTCCTTGGAGCATAATCCAGTATATACAATTATGATCTACTGATCAATATATTTTAGATACTACAGTATATACAGGTCTTGAGAATGGGACTTTGTCAGAAGAGAGGTTGCTGAACTCGAACTTGTTCGAATAGGAAACATATAGATTCAGAAAGTACAGCAGGGAGAGAAATACCTAAATCAGAAAAGTAGCTTATTGCTCAAGATGGGCTTCAAAATTGATTGAAGACAGCAGCTGAGTTTATAGCTTGGCAGATATAGCATTAACTGTGCATTAGTCACCAATGTTTCAAGTAAGTGCAAAATTCTGGGATAATGAGTTAACAACAGAAGGTAACTGATAACTTTCTAAGTAGATCCCAAAGCATATACAAATACGGTTGTGTTTAAGGATTTTCCTTGTAGGTCTAGAAAAAAGCTCAAATCTCTGTTCTGAAGTCTTGCCAGCAGCTGCTCTTCAACCATGAGCAGGTGTACACTGGTCATTGGTACAAAGGACTGGTTTGATGTTGGTCAGATCTTGGATCCTGGACTTGGTGCAAATCAGACACACAAATAATACCTTACTTTTGCTTGTATGAATGTAATGGATTTTTTTTTTTCTTCCTTTTGAAGAGAGATTGCTGGGGTTTTTGCCTGCTAACTACTTCTCTGGGGTGTTTTTCAGCATATGCATATCAGTATTTCCATCCCCCTTGTTCTCCTGTGGAAGAACATAGAATCATAGAATAGTTAGGGTTGGAAAGGACCTTAAGATCCAACCAAAGATCCAAAGAACCTTAGTTCCAATCCTCCCCGCTATGGGCAGGGACACCTCATACTAAACCATGTCACTCAAGACTCTGTCCAAACCAGCCTTGAACACCGCCAGGGGTGGAGCATTTACAGCTTCCTTAGGCAATCCATTCCAGTGCCTCACCACCCTTATAGTAAAGAACTTCTTCCTTATACCCAATCTGAACTTCCCCTGTATTTTCCATATAGTCCTACAGTGTTACTGTCTTTCTCATTTAGAATTTCTTTACTCTGAAGTTCCTCTGAAACTGCTCCCCTGTCCCCTGCTGACAGCAATATGCTGCCACATTTCCTGTCAAAACTGTCCTGTGGTTCCTGTGTCTGTTTGTGTACAACCCACTGACTCCTCTGAACAGCCCAGAGACATCATCTTCTCTAGAAAGTGTCTAAAAGGCTAGGCTTGTCTCTTATTATAAAAGTCCTATATACCAGGGAAGCAGGGATTGCTCCCCAAAACAGACTTAAGTTCATGCTGTTGGCCACTTGAATAGCAACTGAGAATGAGGATGATGCCAATTGTCATCTGCTGTGTTGCCTTGTGTTCTTGGTCTCCTTCAGCCATACTTGTTCCTCATCAGAAGGGCAGTGGGATTGCAGAGATTGCAGTCTCAGACCCTTCCTGTGGGGCTGTGCTGTCCTGTGCTTACCACACCGGTGGCCAACATCCAGTCTTTGCAGATGGAGAATAGGAATGCTTAAGCTCAATTTTGTGAAGTGGTAGGTGCTTAAGTAAAGAAGATGTCTTTTGAAAGAGCGAACGAAGTAAAGTGTTACCTAGGGTATGCATGATGAACACAGATTGACTATTTTCCCAAATGACTACAGTTGCATGTAGATATGGTATCTGTAGCTATAGTATCTATACTAGCATAAGTGCAAGAGAAGGAAGATTACATAAGACAGTATAAAGCTTGCACTGAAACCTTCCTGTTTTCTTTTCCTTGGCTTAGCAAATATTAAAGGTGTTTTCGGGTAGAACAGAAACTGCTTAGAATTGGGAGGAATATGCTAAGGGTGCCTGTGAATTTCACCATGCCTTGATGAGCTATTGTATATTTTAATGAATTTAAGAAAGGCAGTAATGAACTTGGAGGAGAAAAACTAAACAATAATTCTAGAAAACCACCTATAGGTTGCCTTACAAATACATGTATAAAACCCAGAAGAAACACAAGACTAAGATCAGTGCAGGCATGCACTTACAAATAGCACAACAAAAATAATTTCTTTTTTCTTGCAATGCTACCTTGTGCCTTTTAAAATATCTTAATTATTAATCAGTTTTGTTTTATCATAAGGGAATACTGATATACATTTTGCCTCTCTATATATTATGCTGTTGTTTGAATCTGAGACAAAGCATTCATATCTTCCTCTAGTGCTAGTTCTCAAGTAAATGCTGTCTAGTAATGTGAAAAACTTTCCTTTTGCCCTTCACAACTCAGTGAGCTGTAAACACTGAAGTAATTGAGCCACTCGCATCGTGGTCTGCAGGTGATATTAATGATGTATTTTATTAGCATTTAATTAAATTGCAAATATTATGCTAAACTGGGAAATTGCTGACAAAAGTTGAATAGCTGGATTAAAGTACACTCTTGTTTAAAAGCAATAAATTAAGAGATTGTTGAGTAATCTGGAGAAGATTTATTCTTCTTGAATAAAGGTGTCTTGAAGCAAGTAACCTACGCTATGCTGCTTTAAAAAAAAAAAAAAAAAAATTGCAAATAAATAAAAAATATCCCTCAGCAGACATACTGAAATTTGATGTAGCTGCAGCATTCATTTCACACCTTCCTAGTTCAGGTTAATGACTTCTGATGCTAACAATGAAGATTAAATGGATCTCATTCTTTCTGTTTTAGTGAAGATATAAGCTTACAACAATCATAGATGACTAAAATTATATATTATTGTATTAACATTCAGGGAGGGTTGTAATAACTTCAGTTTATGAAAAGTTGATTCTATTTCAGTTTGGGGAGCACTGAATGATTTGACTTAGTCCCATTTCCTTGTTTGGATGTGTGCCCGAAGTCTAATTATGCAAAAGCCATGCAATATGACTTTGTTTAGAACTTAACTTAATCTTTCCAGTGAAAATTTCTAGTTAACAGTGGAAGATACTGGCTGCTGCAGAGAATGCTACAGCCAAATGACAAGAGTATTCTAATGGGAAATGGGAGGCAGGAGGGTTCCAGCGTCACATTTTTCATTTGAGGGGTGTAACAAAAAAATGTGGAAAATTACAGATTTTCTGGATTGTGAAATAAGCAAGAGTTAAAGACTCAGAGAGGAATTGGGTTTCCATCCAGAATTCATTTCCTTCTCTAGGATTAGTCAAAAAAAAAAAAAAAAAAAAGGTGTCCGTGTCCACTTGTATGTGGAGCAGGCGGAAACTACTGTAACTGCCTTCATTCAGTTCTTCCTCACTGAAAGCCAGTTTCTGAAGACATTGCTTCCCGAATGTTAAGTTAGTCATTAGAGGATGTTTTGGGTTTTTTTCCTGACTGTTCTAAGAAGTTCAGTCTTGGAGCTGTCTGGATAACTGTAGATATTTTGGTGTTGTTGATGATATCTGAATATTCATGGGCTCACATGATTTGTAACTGGTATCAATGAGGATCACTAGGTATCCTGCATACACACCAATGAAGGCCTAGCAACAAGAAAAATGGAAGCGCTCTGTCTTTTTTCATGCTAAACTTGAATTCTTTTTAAGGAAGTCTGGTTGTTCAAACCTGAATGTTGGGCACTTCTGAAAGCCAATTAATTACTGCTATTTGTATCTGAAGAAAAAAAAAATTGTGGGATTCTAAACAACTTGAAGAAATGAAGTTTCCGATGTTAATAGTATGAAAATTGGTACTATATGGTAGAATTTTTTGGGAGATGGGAAGTCTGTCCTTATTTAAGTTTAATTCTTGTAATTATTGCATGCTTTTATACACTAACCACAAGATTTCTGTATACTTAGGAATAGCTCCAAAAGTACCAGATTTCACTGTTGATACACCAAACAGTCACAGTTTTTAAATAAACACCAATATGAGAAAGAAGCATGATTAATGTTGGCAGAAACAAGACTAATTTCTCATTGCAGCTTAGTCACTTGAAGTAACAAATATTTAATCTTCTTATCTGTAATTTTATACAATCCTATAAAAGTTTTCAGTGAGCTTGCTAATGATAATAAAAGTACCTTTTAGTTACTTCTTACTGTGAAATTGCAGCTACATGATATGATATTTAGACAGTTCTCTAACTTACCTGAAACTGCAGGATGGGGAGTGGAGGAACCAACAATATCAGTAGTAACTAACCCAGTAAGAGACCATACAGGTTGCTCTGTGCAAAACTCAACTTATAGGCACATCTGTGGGCTCTACCTGCCTTACACAAGGAAACGAGATACATAAAATCATAGAATCATAGAATAGTTACGGTTGGAAAGGACCTCAAGATCACCTAGTTCCAACCCCCCTGCCATGGGAAGGGACACCTCACACTAAACCATGCCACCCGAGGCTATGTCCAACCTGACCTTGAACACCACAAGGGATGGAGCATTCCCAGCTTCCCTGGGCAACCCATTCCAGTGCCTCACCACCCTTACAAGAAAGAATTTCTTCCACATATCCGATCTAAACTTCCCCTGCTTAAGTTTAAACCCATTACCCCTTGTCCTATCACTACAGTCGCTAATGAAGAGTCCCTCCTGCACATCCCTATAGGCCCCCTTCAGATATTGGAAGGCTGCTAGGAGGTTTCCACACAGCCTTCTCCAGGCTGAACAGCCCCAACTTTCTCACCCTATCATAATACTGGAGGTGCTCCAGTCCCATGATCATCCTTGTGGCCCTCCTCTGGACTTGTTCAACAGTTCCATGTCCTTTTCATGTTGAGGACACCAGAACTGCACACAATACTCCAAGTGAGGTCTCACGAGAGCAG
>JANRGW010021994.1:0-33549 GCA_024733675.1 Psilopsiagon aymara
CAACAGATATCAGGGTGGTTGAAGTCCCCCATGAGAACAAGGTCCTGCGAGCGTGAGGCTGTTCCTATCTGTCTATACAGTGCTTCATCCACAGATTCCTCTTGATGAGGCAGCCTGTAACAGATCCCTACAGTAATGTGGGGAACACATACTTGTGTTCCCCATAGTTCATGTTCCTGCCAACTGATTAATCTTTTATTACCCAATTTGGAATGAGGAAAGTCAACTATTTCATATATAATTATAGAAAACTCAAACCCAATGTTAAAAGGAATAAAAGCGTACATTAGCTAAATAACTGGCTTCAAACCCTTTATTTTGCATTTCTTCGCTAACAGTTTTTGATCCATACAATATGGCAGCTTTTTTACAAGACACAAGCAAAGCAGTTATTTCACACAGGAGAAGGTAATCGCTTTTGTGACACAGAGGAACAGACAGAATTACCACAACTGCTTCCTCTGGGCTTACCATTATAAATGTTTCATTTCTTCAAGCAACAAGTCAGGCTAAACACGGAGAAGTCTGCTGGAACATGACTAGGCTACAACAGGATAAATTCCCTGTAGCTCTGCTTGGATTGTTCTCGCTAGAACAGGGATTAATCAATCTAACTGCCTAACAAGGAAATATCAAAAACATTCATGACAATTTCATAATAAAGATAATGCACACTAAATTCTATGAAAACAGCTACAGAATAGCTGAACAACTCATAATGACAATACATTTAACTAACTGCAAAGTATTCTCCAGGTTCTTACCTATAAGAACTGTTGAGTCATGCATCAGCCCCAAGAAGCAGCTCTCCTGAAATCTTTCCAAACAGCTCCTCATAAGCAGCCTGTTCGTAGTAATAATGGTCAGCATGTTTTATTAGAACACTCTGTACATATTCCCTTTATCAATACAGCAACACCTGCATGTGGCAACTGTGTATTAATAACATAGGAAGATGGATTGTTAACAGGTTCTGTGATTCTCACCACATCTGTCTCCATTTCTCCAGTTGCTCCAAGGAACCCTGTAGTGCTCTCCAACACCTCTGTGGCAGGAAACCAATCCCCAGGCCAGCTGTTCCTCACTACAAGGTCAATTAGTATCGAGATATTCATAACAAAAAGCCTTTATATTCTACTGCCTATGGAGGCACAATATTATGTTTTGTTGTAACATTTTAAAAAACAAGAGCTAGCTAAGAATTTTGTTTGGACTCTGGCTTATTAATTTATATCTGTGGGAATTCAGAATACCATTGTGCTGTGCTGCTTCCCCCCGCCTTCGTCCCTCCCAGCACTGTTACAGATAGGTCATCGGCTTGAACACATTCCCATTTCAAAGGCTGCAAGAAGGATGGGTGAGGGACTCATGTGCCCTTTTGGAAATCTGCACAATGAGAGTTTAAAGGGTTAAGGCAGAAAATATCAAAAGCATCGTTCTAAACCATTTTAAGAGAAACATTTACACATTCTCAGCATTGAGGGGAAACAATAAAATTTTATAAGGTTTAAATAAAACAAGGCCAGTAGCTAACACTAAAAGTTGGCATTTTACCAACTGCCAAAGGCAGATCAATAAATAACCATCTTAAACTAAAGAAAAAAGGCTTAGCAATGTATTATCAACAACATGTCACCCAGGAAAAGGACATCAGAGGTACAGTGTGCTATGCAATTGTGCTACGCAAACCAGTGTTCTGGCTGCAGAGGCAAAAGGTGGGGTTTCTGTACACCCAGTCAAAGCCATTTCGTTTGCTGCCAGGAGAGATGGCAAGCAGCTCCCCACCTTGACTGCTAGGAGCATGAAGGATAAAGGATACAGCCACTCTCCTGCTGGGAACAGGATAGATATTATCACTTCTCCCACTCCTTGCCAGAACTCATAATCACCACAGAATAAAAGTATTCTGGTATATTTACTATCTTGCCCCCCAAAAATATTGAGGACTATAACACAGTGTTCATCAATAGCTGCAGAATAAATATTAGGATACGTGTTTAGATGGAGCACTAAAACCAGCCAAGCAACTACTGCAGGTGGTTTCACAAACCAGACACACACTACTGGATTTCCAACAAATGAGATCAGTCAAATGAGAAGGTGAAAACAAAGGAGCAATGCAGGAACAACTGCTAGCACAAAGGCTTGTGACGGATTTTTGACTATTCCTAGTGTATTTCAAAATACACATACCACTACTACACATTTTAATAAATACTAAGCAATGTTTTCATAAATGAGTACTGCAAAACAAGTGCATCACAGCTTGGCTATATCAGCGCCACGTTACTTTTTGTATCAGCTCAACCAACCACCACAAAGTTGTGACTTGTTGCATTGAAATCTTTCCACTCAAAAAACAACAGAAACTATCCTGTGCTTCAAACAGCTTCATCTTGTCTCCTTGAGATTGCTTAACTGTATTGTGCACCGCACTGTCCCACCATTGATACTATTGTTCTACTTTATTTAGCCAGGTTATTTCCAAATTGTTTTACAACACAATAAACAGAAGGTCAAGTGCAGAAGTTACTTATCACAACAAATAGCCAGAACAACTAAGAGCTGTTCTCACCTCCACACACTGCTGCCAGTGCCTAACCTCACTCTGCGACTTGCTCCTTCCAGCAATTTATGATCCCAAAAGAGACACGGCTTATCCCTTGGTTATTGTAAAAACAGGACCAGGTAGAGGTCTAGTTCAATGATCCCAAATAAATATGACAGGAAAGAGTTGGGCAACTCATCTCACCCACAGAAGTGATAAAGAAACAGGTACTTTATTGCTTAGTGAGATGTTTTTCTCCTTTGCCCTTGGAGGTGGCAGTACCAATGACAGGCTGGCTGGGGCAGGGAAGCAGGCAGAACCTACTCCAGACAGATTTTCATCTCTGCCATATGTGACACTGCACCTCTAACTGCAAGAAAGCAGGAGAGAACGTGCCTGACATCATAGGCTGCCTTGTGATGAAAGAGGAATGGGATGGAGAATCACAGGCAACATATATTCTTGTATATTCAGTAAACAAATTCCCCTCTTAAATCAGAACTGCTATTGGCAGAATAACAACAAGGACTCCTGAAGGAACTGTGAAAGTGCTGAATAAGGAAAATCTCTCAATTTTCCGTTTTTCCTACAATTACACAACATGAAAACCAACTTCATTTTCCAGGGTTTTAACTACCAGACCTCCTCACCTCATGAGGTGGGATGCTGCATATACTGCTTATTGAAAACTTACGTTACTGCTTTCCTGCATACATTGCATTATTTAAGTACCTGCTCATTCTCAAATCATACTGTCCCTAAAACATAAGCATCTCAAAACAAGCCTGAAACACAGAAACTGTGGTCTCTAATTGCAGTGTTTAACACCGAGAGTGAAAAGCAGGAGTACTACTCGGAAGAATGAGAGCCATTTGTCCCAGCATGGGATGATCCCTTCTCTATGCCACACCCCCTGCCAGGCTGACTCATTAATTTTTTTGAATGACCCAAGTGTATTTGTCACAACAACTTAAACTGCCATCCTGTTCTGCACTTCTTCATTGTCTGGAACAAAATACAACCAAGAGAATTACCCTGAAATACACAGGGAACATAGAGAACTAACTTATATATCAAGAGAATAACGCTGCATAGCATGTAGTAACCACAAGGTCCTCCAGAAGACACCAACCAGAAAGGGAATAAAATGTTTATTAGAGTACGTTCTTTAAAATGGACAGAACTGACATACCAGGTGGGTACTGTACTTGGCAGCACCAGGAACATTCTGACATTTTATTTACTAATGGTTCAACAGAAACCAACAGAATTATCTTCCAGTGATCCATAAACCAAGGAATATATAAAGTGACATAAAGCTAAGACTACCCGGTGGGAAGAGGGCTGCTAAATTCATCAGAGCCACAAAACCAGCCAAGGTTCACAGGAAGAAGCAGCATTATTGTCTGAGTTTGTCTGTTATTCCCTGTATTCTTAATGTCATTTAATACGATGAACTCAAGAGTTCTCTTCGTAACACTGGTGATTTTGTAGTGATATAAGTAGCCATATTTGCCATTTCCTTAGTTACACATTTATTCCCTATAGAAATTCCAATGACCATAATGCATCAATTACCATAAAAAGTCATTTTACCACCATTCCCTCTTCTGCCCCTGAAAGTTTGGTTTGGGCCATATGATTCAAATAAAAAGCTTCAAGCCCAAGCAGTGCTTCCTTTGATCTCTTACTTCTTACAGAATAATAGGAAATAGTGAAATAATGACAACTGTGAAAGCTCCATGGAAGTTCTTCAGGACTAATAACTAACAATGAAGATAAATACAAGTAGGCCTGAGATTTGCTCCTTTTCTCAGTATGGCGGCAACACAAGGCTGTGCAGACTTTTTTGTTCAGTCTGTCTCAAGCATTTATCTTATTGATAAATGCATCCATAGATTTCTCTGACAAACAAGATCCTTGATTTAAGTCTTTCAAGCGGAGCCAAAACTTCTTTTTTGCCTATAAATTCTTCCAGATTCACACAAGCAATATTTCCAGCTCCTTCAGTTTGACACAGAAGAGCACAGTACTTCTAAACTGTAGTCTTTTTTAAAGACTATTACATTTTCACTGGATAAAGACAAACAGTAAATACCCAATAAAAAATTCATGTCCAGTAACAGAAAGCTCAGAAAAGGATGACATAACCCAAAACAAGTAAATCTGTTTCCTTTTTCAAAGCAATCGTGTTCTACCAAAAGAGAGCATCATTTTGAAGTTAAAAATGTGTAGTAAGGGGCCTGCAACTTCCACACCAGCAGGTAAAAGAAAACATCACCCTGTGCAGGCAAGAGAAAGGTCAGTATTGCATAATTCTCTAGCAAATAGACTGAGACTTAGGACTCTTCATAAAAGCAGTCTTATAAGGGTTTAATCTTGAGTCTCTCCCGCAAAAAAAAAGAGTCAATAAGTCCAGATACAAAACCCAATAATGAATAATAAAGCAGACTGAAGAGCAAGGTAGAAGCAAAGCAGGAATAAAATCAGATTTTCCTCACACACTTTGCCAGCATAATGTTAATAACAACCTGTCTTCACCAGGAAGCCAAATACTCTTTGCTGGAGCCCTCACAACCTGACTGAAGTTGCTTTCATGACGTCTGAGAAGCTGAAGAGTGAGTTGGACTGTAACAGCGTGAAGCAGAGTGACAAGAGGACCTGACTACCTGGCCGTGCCAGCTGCATCATAACTGGGTAAAACAGACTGTAGTCCACATACAATGGTGCCAATCAAGCAGACCATTTCCTACAATATTAAAAGCTCATAGAGGTCACTCATTCATTTCAAAAAGGTACCCAAAAGCACACGCCGAGAGGCAAGCGGAACAAGAACGGCCTCCTGTGATGCAGCACAAGAATAGGACATTATAAGGACTGAACACAAACCTCCAACTTTAATTTCTTTGCTTTGTGGATTTTAGTTTAAGGCCCAACGTTATCTTAATGTGCTTCCTAGCTCCCATAATTAAATTCACTAATCCCCAGTTTTAAGGCATCAGCAAGTTAAGCTAATTTAAAGTTAGTACCTAAGCTTATAGCCTCTTTTTTTCCCCTTTAGCAAAGAAACAGAATTATTGAACCCTATGACACGCAGGTATTTTTGCCTCTACTTTAATTGGTCCTTCTTCACTGTCCTCATTCTGTACTTTAGGGGTTATAAAGGAGGCTTAATATATTAGTTTGTGAAGACTGAGATATCTCCAGATACTTAACCAAGCTACAGAAAATACCTCACCATATCTTCACTGTATGGCTGCTTGATACTCCCCAGCTGCACATCTGCTGTATTTGCAAGTTCACACATTTGTTTAATAGGTCATATTTCCTTGTTTCCAGGGTACTGGGATTCTTGAAGATAATACCTGAAAAATCAGTATGTCAGTCATACCTTCTAACACCGTGATCCTGCCAGCCATCACAAGCTGAGCAGGATCAGTTCCCACCAATCTGTACACTGCAGACAAATACAATTACCAGATAAAAATCTCCAAGAGCCATGGCTAGCTGCAAAATAAATTTACCTTGTTATCTGCAAAGAAATCACCTCTGTTTTTCCATCACTTCACAACAATGCACCTAGGTCATCTTTTTAATTATACAGAGAACATTTCTCAAGTATTCCCAACAACACTATCTTCCACCTGGCCTTTTCTATTACTAATGTTAACCATCTTATGGCCCAATTTAGCACAGGCAATTATTTGTCCTCCACTTCAAATTCCTTCTTGCAGTTCCAATTAGCACAGTGGCATTTGCTTCCTGTCCCAAACCATAGCACAGTTCACACTACGCCCTCAAAGCTCCCCCCTGCTGCAGCCCCGCAGGACATGGGCAGAAAGAGCATCTGCAGTGGCCATCACCCCACGCAACAGCACCCTCAGGCACCTGCACTGTACAGTCTGTGCACAATGAGCTATGGGCTGATGCATTCACATTGCTATCAAGGTAACATACCCAAGAGTCTGATGTGAGAGACACTAAATGCTGCAAGATCTGTTTTTCCTGAAGAATGGCAAAAAGTGATTAGATGTGATCCTAAGGTTCAGCTCCAGCGTTTATGGCATCTCTAACCTTAGCCCAAAATCGCAGTAACTACTGCTTAACCAGCAATGCAGTGTTAAAAAACGATCTCATTTCATTCAATACTTGCATTAATTTTCATAGCTCCTGATTTTCTGGTAAAACTTTGAAGTAATGTCTCACTTCCCAAGTGGATTTCTCCTCAAAACACTTGCCAGGTAACGCAGTAATCCTTGTCCTTCCAGATGTTTCTCAACCAGTGCAAAACCCAGTAACACTAAATGTGCAAAATACATAAACAGCTTTCTCTTTCCTGTATTACTTATTAAAAACCAGAAAACAACAAAGAATTTTCCTGTTGACAGGAACACATGCTTTGGCCTAAAGCCTCCTAAATACGGGAGGCTCCTTAAGTAGCATCTGACCAGAAGCTTATTTTTCATCAGAATCAGCTCAGAAAACCCAGCTTCAAAGTCTGCAATGCACAGTCAGTATTTGTCTAAGTAGACAGTAAGCTGTGGATCAGAAACAACATTTCCAAGAGATCTATGTGTTGTACCGTAAGTAACACCACTACCAGCAAAGCATGGACCCAGCAGAGGTAACAGCCCCAACTAGCTCCAGCTAACACAGCATTTTTTCCAATGCCAGGTCAGTACCATGTGTCTCAATTGCTCTGTTTTAACACTGCAGATGAGGTATCACAATTATCTTCATGTACACAGCAAACTTCGGAAGGCAGATGAAGCTGTGAGACATCCACACCCTGTAACACATTATCCTGCTGATTTTTACTAGCGCCAAACCCATGGCTAATGTATCTGTCCAGATGAAACCAAAGGGATGGATCACAAAACTCGTACAGAAGTAGCTGTGTGTACATATTGCAATCAGCTCTGCAGTGACTACTATCTCAGTTCACACCTGATCTTAGAACAAGATATGCAGAGTTAACTCTAGAGGTCTGCTCCTCCTTCCCCAGGGGAGCAGAAACGCTGCTTTTCACCCTGGCAAGGGCAGGATCACTCCCTCATTCCAGCTTCAAGCGGATAAACCACACACGGTAACTCAATACCGCAACGCTTTTTGTTGCCATAGAAAGAGCAACTTGCAGGACCTCAAGCAGGCACTGAGCATCGATCACTCAGAAGGATGGTACTGCTGTTAAACTTGGGCTCAGCCCAACACTTGCTCTTTTCCTTTTATTTTTTACCATTAATTAAACTTTAAAAAGGCAGTTAGGATAAGAAATTGCAGAAAAATTATGGTCATTTTATTGTGTATTCCCTAATTGCACACGTAATGAAGCAAATTTAAAGTAGTGCACTTTCAAACTTCAATTTTAATGATGCTTTTACTGTGGTCTCAGTGCTAATGCCTTCATTTTTATTACTGATTACTGCTTTCTAGTGACTGCTCAAAAAAAATGTCTTCTTAAAAAATGCTTATAAAGGACTGCAATTACAGATTGTACATATTAAGGTTACAGTTAAAGAAGCCAAGACTTTGGTTTACGAAAATATATTAATTGTGTATTGCAATTTCATTGTTATAGTCTCTTGCCAGTGACTATAGTCTTGATAAAACCCCCTTTGAATAGAAGTGTGTGTTTTCCATTTAAAGAACAAGTGGTAATTCAACATAAACTGATGCTTTGCTGTTTTCTAACGCAATATGCACGTCTGTCTCCAACGTATGAAATACCAGCCACACTTCTACCCTATTCTCCCAGCAGTGAGTGCAGAAAGTTATATTTAATATCATTTCCAAAACAGGTGTTCAACTACAGGTCTTTATGTATCTGTATCTTGGTTTCCAATAGCTGCCAACAGGAAACAGGTTTCCAAAATCAGTCTCACGTTGTCCTTATGCATCTATATCCTCCTAATCCCCTTTCCAGCCCCATAGAAGAAGAACATCCCCTCCCTTTGCACCAGTGCAGACAGGGACTTCTGTAAAAGTAGTTCAGGATTTGGACGCTCATTCTGAAGCCTCATGAGAGAAGAGGCCGTGGAAGATAAATAACTGCATTTTGAATTCTGCTGTCAGGGGAGTGATAAACTCTTACTTAAAGGCAGAATTATTAATGTAATGAATGGCAGCAGAACAAGTCCTGGTTGCAAGCCTGCAAGCCTGACCGTGAAATAACCAGAGTATCAACAGGGACCGAACTTCTGTGTCTTTCCATCTTAAATTGTGTCTGATTTATTCTTATCTTTGCTCTCAACCTTTACAAGTGCCAGAGCCCACATGGCAGCACATGCTGCTGTACCCCTGAGGGCAGTTACCACCTTTTCCATCTTTCCATTTTTTCAAGAACAGGCTATATCACTCTATCTTTTAATAGCCAGAGGCTAGTTCACAAGTAAACAAAAGGCTTTGTAGGACAGGTGAATCGTGAAACACCATAGCCCTGCTCCTCCTACTCTCAGAAAGTGATGGCCCTCACCCATCTTACAGCCCTCTGCAAGGCAAGAAAAATAATGTGATGTCTGACATCAAGCATCTCACCAGGTCCTGTGGATAAAAATCCTCCTTCTTAGGAGAAGACTTTCCATGAGTCACGAGTCCTTTTTTTAAGCATTTTTTCTATACAACTTCTTCTGTTGTGGTGGACAAATAAACATTCAACCTAATATAATCTGTAGAAACTTCTCCTATGAAATATTCCCGAAAGCCATAAAACATTTATGACTAGATGGGGCTTGTAAAAAACAATAAAGAACTATCAATTGTACTGGGATATAAATCCTCAAAATGAAGCACTCAGCTACTTCCTCAGATCCCAAGGACCAGCTCATCTGCTCAGGCAGGCACGCAGCCTTTCAGACATCCTACAATACTCTGCATTTCGAGCAGTACTGCTCGATAACTGCAATAAAAATACAAATAATAAAGGTATTTCTGCTATGGATGTTCAGTTGCTGCAAGGAAGTAATCATTAAAAAAAAGCCCTGAGAAGCTTCTCAAGATAAAGCAGCAAAGTCACATCTTTGACACCTACAAGCACTGCAACAAGCAGTGGCGGTCAGAGGACTCAACTGATGCAGGTGCACAGTTTTCCAATCAACCTGTGCAATGAGAAACTAGTGTTTTATCTAAGCATTCTAACCGGTTTCTTCTGTCAGTTCAATTCCTGCCCCACCTCTAAGCACCTCAGAAAGATCACGTAACATGCCCTACTAAAAACCTGAGAGCTCCAAGCAGGAAGCAGTAAAATAATAAACAATAATTTACCTCCTCTTCATGCTAAACTTCAGTGGCTTGTAATTTAGCTTTCTCAATGCAAGGTCTCAGCAGGAGCCAGCTAATGACTTTTTCCACCTTAAAAGAAGCTGTTCCACACTATGCTAGGTAAATCTCACTTAGCTTTATGTTGGAAGGCTGAGTACAGGTAAAATATAAGCCTCTTACAGCACAAAGGAGAAAAAAAGAATATTCTAAAACTAAAATTAGTCATAAGGTTTAATATCAGATTTTAGCATATACCAGCAGCTTATTTTTTCCTGCTTAGACTAAATTGGAAGAGTTCTACCTGAAGTACCGACATTCAAATTTTGCCCTCAGCAAGCAAAGGATACAAGTTTAACAAGGAACTAGAATACAACATGCAGCAGCCTCTCTGCAGTAACTGTGCACAACATGTGTCACTCAGAAGACTTCCTTTGGTTTTAAACTGCAGAAGGCTCCTTCAACTTGACTCACAAGTCTCCCCAACTGCAAATCTAGTTGTATGCATGGACACACCTGCACTGCTCCAGAGCAGGTATCCATTAAATCAGAAAATACTATGGGATTAACTATCAACTTTCTTATTTTTAATAAAAACAAAGCAGGTATGAAAACAAAGGTTTCCTCCAGTGCATTATCATGAATCATTCTTCAAGGTCAGCTTTTTGTACTTGCAGGCTGTGAATACTAAAATCAGCAGGTAGTTTTATGTCTGCTGTGTGCCAACATATCTTCAGGAAGGAAACTTCTTGTGTCTGGTTTATTCTCCCTGCCCCTATTAGCTCCTCCCTTGCAACAAGAGGGGCTGAGCGAAGCCATGAGCTGATCAAAAGGAAGAGCTACTGAGAGGAGTTTGGCATCAAATGGGGAGACATAGAATCACAGAATCATAGAATAGTTAGGGTTGGAAAAGACCTTAATATCATCCAGTTCCAACCCCCCTGCCATGCCAAGGGACACCTCACATTAAAATACGTCACCCAAGGCTATGTCCAACCTGGCCTTGAACACCACCAGCGATGGAACATTCACAACTTCCCTGGGCAACCCATTCCAGTGCCTCACCACCCTCACAGTAAAGAATTTCTTCCTCATATCCAATCTAAACTTCTCCTGTTAAAGTTTGAACCCATTACCCCTTGTCCTGTCACTACAGTCCCTAATGAAGAGTCCCTCCCCAACATCCCTATAGGCCCCCTTCAGACACTGGAAGGCCGCTATGAGGTCTCCATGCAGCCTTCTCTTCTCCAGGCTCAACAGCCCCAACTTTCTCAGCCTGTCTTCATATGGGAGGAGTCACCAAGGAACTTCTCGCTCTCCTGAGAAAGTCCTTTACCTGAGAAAGAATTTACCTGTCATTAAAACTGGACATATTCCCCAGGGCAGTGACATTACACAGAATTCAACACAGCAGATTCTCCCTTTCCCAGGGTATTTTTCCCAGGGAACCTACTACAGTGGATAACCTTCAGAGACCAGACATGTGCCTTCACCTAAAAAAATAAATCCTTCCCATTTTTTTGTGTTTTGTTTGTTTGTTTATGTGGAAAATTTAAAAAGAAAAGAAATGGAAATATGTCATAGCAATGAACTGGATTCTAGGGATTCAGGAGCCAAAGTGGTCAAGAAGGAATGCTAACAGTTTTTTCTTTTTAAATACTAAACCAAAGTATATTTTAGTAATGAAAATTAGGATGACAGAACTAAGTAAGGAGGATGTAAGGACCAACAGACACTGCTGATAACCAAGACCTTTTACATCCCTATGTTCCAGTGTTGAAAACCCAAGACAAACATTGAAAGACAGAAAATATTTCCAATTGTGTTAAAACAAAGTCCTCCCCTCAGAGGAGTTTTAAATGTTGAAGGATAAACCTTCGACACATTTCATTAGTTGGACGTGGTCACTTAAAGGAAACCATGGCAGATTTTATACCCCACATACACTTTGCCCTGCCAGCCCCACAAGGAAGCAGTAATTGCATCCTTCTCTGGTGCAGGGTGCTTACACAGACACTGTTTAATTGCTTTCTGCAGAGCCTTGTCAGGAGAACAAAGCACAGCAGCATCCCCGCTCACTCAGCAGCCCCGGTGCAGCTGCTCCCCCTCTGCACATGAGGGCTGGGTTTCGCTTCTTCACCCTAATGTAACCCAGGGTGAGTTACAAAAAGCTCTGAGGTCACTTTGGCGTTGTCAGAAATGGTGCGCACTTCTTCAGCCCTTACCACTTTGAGGTTAAGGAAGGGGGTGGGCACGGGGGAGAAATCATGTTTTCCATACAACAGATGCATCCATGCACCAAAGTAACACAGCGCTACTGTTAGCGACCTGGAGGTAAGGACTACATCCCTGAGAGTAGCCTGGCTGCTTTAGAACAGCTATCGCAAGGAGGTATATTTCAACAACTCAGCTTTGTAAAGTGAAAGGAAAAATGCTTTCCTTTCTGTTAAAACATAGCAATGTTATTTCACATCGCAATAGTTATTTCACTATTTTGATTCCCTTGCATAATTTTCTGTCTCTATTAGTTTCTTTTCAACATCTAAACCAGCATGTACCACCATATGTGAGAATGGAGTAACTGCCTATCTCAGCAATCTTCATTCACATGACTTTCATTAGCTGCATTATTAATTCCCACAGCTCAGACCAAAGGTGGCTAAAATCTACTGAAACAGACACATATCTATTAATAGCAGTGCAATCCTTCTGTCAACAAGGCTGTTACTTACCACGACACAAAATATTTCACCCACTAGAGGAAAACTAACCACACTGCTGATTCCAAGTAGGAAGCTCAAAATAACTTTTCATGTGTTAACATACAGTTTGTCCCCAGTATTCCCATTTCTAGTGCCAGGAGGTTACAGCACACAGCACTACTTCTGATACTGCAATGGTTACACAGTCCAGTCATGGGTGATAGCACAGCAGTCTAATGAGCTGTAGCAAGACACTCACTGCACTATTTGCCACACTTTACCACCAAGCTCTGCTACTCTGACATCCCAACAGTTTGTATGTGGAGTTGTTAAATAAAAGTGTCTCTTTATATACAAAATTTTGGAAGGACCAGAAAACAAGTTCAGTACTCAGATCTCAGCTGCAGCCAGTTTGTATCTTTGCTGTCACCATGCCATCAGGCAGCACACACAGTGCACCAGCTCAGACACTCACAAGCACCACTGCATCACTGGTAAGGCACTGCTGCCTTTCACTGCTCACCGACTGGAAAAGGAGCCCCTCAGCCAGAGAATCACAAAATGCACGAATTTACACAACTGCATGAATTCTAGCCCTGAGCTAAGGATTGAGCCTCTCCACAGGGTGTAATGTACTGCTTCAAGGTGAAGGACAAAGCTGTAATGACAAGCTGTGACATGTCTTGCTAATGCAAAGTGCAGAGTTTCTTTCAACAGAAGCAAACCTCTCATTCTGTAGTTCTTCCAGTGCAGGTGAAAATCCCTGGAGTGGTCTGACTGCTACAAATACTTTCTGCTCAAATAAGAAAACCTTTCTAGAGATGCAACATAGGTCAAGGAAGCACTGACCGTGCCTACAGCACAGGTAAATACATCTGATGAGCGCAGGACAAGAGCATTCAGAGATGATCATTCCCTGGAACTGGTGAGAAGCAGTTTACCCTCTCCTCTGCTCACAAACACAAAAGTCATTTCAAAATTGTTATAGGTTGCCAGCTCATTCTGGTAGAAAATACACCTCAAAATTATCATCATCTCACCCAAAGACATATTTCCGAGTATCATTATCAGGTCTTAAAATGAACTCCTAGAACTGACACAGTGGGTAAGAGAAAAGGCCAAGCAAGCAGAACCCTGCCTGACAACAGCCAGCTGGAGATTTTTATGACAAGGATAGCATAATCCCAGGCCAGGGAGCTTCTGTTCACGTTGTTTAATATTCACCAGTTGACTCTGCCTCCAAAATAAAATCTGGTGAATCTCTTTGTGCATCCAGTTGTAGTTCATATCTCTGCAACATCCTGTGCTGTAATGTAATTACATGCTGTGGGGAGAAAAACTGCTTCCTTTTGGTTGTTTTTAATTTACTGCCTAAGAATTTCACTAAGTAGTTGCTGTGTTTGTATGAAATGATGTATGGTCATTCCAGAAGACCTTTCTCCACACATGCTGCCTATACAGCAGTATGTATGATTACACATTAGCTCTTCACTATTCATTCCTTTTCCTGACCAGCTACAAATACCATGACCAGCACAAATCCAATAACTCATCTGTTTGACTAATGGAAACTTCCATCAATTCAACTAAAGACCTTTATTCTTACCCCTGTTGCCTTCATGCTAGAAAGTTCTAATCCATTTGATACTGTAAGGACTTCTCCTCTCCCCCTCCAAGGGCCTTGCTCAAAGTGCACTGAAGAAATTAATGGGCGCTCTATTGACCAGACCACCCTTATCCAAGTACCCATTAACTCCTACAAACCTGAATGATCTATCAGGCGTGACTCCCTTTAAAAAGTTCTGGTTTCCTACTATATCTTGTTTATGTATGTGTCTAATAATCTCCATTATCTATCAGTGTGCCACTAGCACAGAAGACACACTTGCTTAATTACTTGTAGTTTCCCACACCCCTTCTACTCTTCCACATGAAGTAGTGCGTCCTTTTTGTCTCTGTAACACTGATTTAAATGACAGATTACTGCACAGTTAATAGACCATATTTAAGTTCCCTGTTCACGCAAGGTACTGCCATCTGTTCCTGCCATTTTGTTACTTTATCGATTATTTTGACCATCTTCTACTGACACATCAATTTGTGACAGTTCCTTAGATTATTCCCACTAGACAAGGAGCCAATAGGGAGCTGATTGGAGTCTCCTTAAGCTTTCCTATACTGCCTGCCAAGGCAAATAATGCATTTTACTCTTCTGCTATCGCATTACTTTCCTTGAATGTGACTTGTATTATGGTTTATTACTTTACTATTGATTACCTATTAATGCAAAAGCAGGATGAGTGCCAGGCTACTGAGGACTCGTTTCCAGAGTGTTTGTGTTTGCCTTTTTTTTAATTATGAGTGTCAATTAATCAGAATCTTTTTAGCTTTTCTTGTGATTTTACATTTAAATTCAACAGAAAGTATGCCCTTTAAATCCTCCTCCTTTTGCTATCCCTTTTGAAAAGTCTCCCTTCGCTTTTTATCCATGCTTTCGGTATACTTTCCAAGTCATTCAGCTGCAAGCATTACACTCTCAGCTGTTCCTTTAAAATCATTTTTAAACATCCTCTTTAAAAGGTGTTTTTTGACATTAAATGTTTTATTGTGCCACATTTATTGCTTCTACCAGGAGATCAAATTTGAATAACATGATGAACAACTTCACAACAGTATCCCAAATCCCGTGCCCTGTTTGCTATGCAGGAGCAATCAAGCCTTCCTCTGCCATTTCAGGCTAGGTCAGGTATTTTACTGCAAAAAAAATCAGAGGTTTGTAAAATTTAAAATCTTTAACCTTTTACCTCCAGCCCCAAACCCAGCCAATATTCCCATAACTGCAGCCTAATTTCTGCTTTTGCAGCTCTTTTAATCTCACTTCACCTTTCATGGACATTATCAGTACATTGTGACAACTTCTATCATTGCCTCAAGATTATAACCTTTCTACACAGATAGGATTTTTTTATTCATAAAATTTCACAGCTCCTTTTGATGCAATTTATTAATTTACCCTATTTGACTTGAAGCTGTCTTGAGTACATATAACACAATTCCTCCATATCATGTCCTGCTCTACCAATTCTATGTAATTTTTGCCCCGGAAAAGACCATGTCTCTAAATACCTTCCCCTTTTATTCAGAGAATCAATAAAAGTATCTGATGCTTGCCAAAAAAGGCAACTGCAAGATATGCAAGAAATTAATTCAGCATGTAACATTTATCATGCATGTAACACTTCAGACCTGAAAATCCACAGAGATCAGGGAAGACAGACTTTGGAAGAAGGTTTTGGTCTCTCTCGTGCCTTTATTGCGCACATCAAAATAATACCTGTATATATCTAAGGCTGGATTTAAGGAGAATCAATAAAACTATACTGTTTACAGAGTGGAAAAAAAAATAGCAAGCTTTTAAAGAAGCAAGAAACAGCACCTATGTGAGAAAAAAGGCCCAGAGAAAGCAGCTCCACAGAGTGGAGGAGCCTGGAGCAGGGGGTACAGCACAGCCTGGTGTGCCCTGGCCAGACACCCACCAGCACACTGACTTGCATGAAGTGGTGCCTGGATCCAAGCATAAAAGGTGAACATCAAAATTCAGAGCTATCCATCAGAGGCAGAAAATAAACAGAAAATCACTCGCTTTGAGTTTTATCCTAAATGAGAATATTTTCCAAGGCTTGGATGCATTCCTTTCAGCCTGAGGTGCCAAAACCTACTACTGATGGAGAAAGTGAAACCCATGTAACACCCAATTACTGCAAACATCTCAGCTGTTTTCTCAAACAGCATTGATGAAGTACACCAAAACCTTCACTGTTCTTGCTTAGGCTATGATCTTTTATTTTATTTCACTTACACATCCCTTGTGAATAGAGATTCCAGACCTGGGGGTCACAAGGGAATACCTGTCATCTCTCTTGTCTGCAAGAAGAGAATGGAAGAAGCAAGCCCCTTTCCTGACAGATTTTTCTAAGTAATCACAGTTTTCACCACCCCTCATCAGTCAGCAGTGCCGACACTCCCCAGAGGAGCACAAGCCCAGCTGAAGTGATTGCCCCAGTTCTTGCTAAGCACACCTCAAAGACAAAGGCACTGGCCCACACCCACACACAGGTCCCCCAGGGCCTGCCCAGCTCATCAGTACAACAGTGCAAATGAACTCCAGTTAACCAGACAACAGCCTTAAGGAGCTTTTGTAGCAACTGTTCACAAGCACTCACGCCTTCACCCACACTTGAGACAACAGAGACTTCATTGATTTTCAGCTCACAAATCAAACCCATCATGCTGAATCCCCACAGCTCCAGATGTCAGGAGGAGAAGGAGTGATGATGGAATTCAGCCCTACTGATGCAAAGCAAGCTCCTGTTTTACAGCAACACATACAGAACAGTAAATCAGGCAAGGACCTTTTCCTTCCT
The DNA here is from genome assembly GCA_024733675.1 of Psilopsiagon aymara. Classification (NCBI taxonomy): domain Eukaryota; kingdom Metazoa; phylum Chordata; class Aves; order Psittaciformes; family Psittacidae; genus Psilopsiagon; species Psilopsiagon aymara. Next base: position 16,929 of record JANRGW010021994.1, read on the forward strand.
TGCAGCTCACAAGTATCCAACTGCTAAATGAGACCAAGTTCCCTTGATTACATAAGGTGATAGAAAGACTACAGATATTTAGAAACTATCTATTATCTGTTCGTGAGAAAGACCACTTTCAAAACCAACCTCATGTTCTGAAACCTGTGCTGCAGTTTTGCACGGCTGGTGAAGCAACTCCATCCCCTCCTCTGGGAGCAGGAAACCTCTCACACCATGGCCTGGTTGAGTGAACAAGCCATGCCAGTGCCAGACACGACGCAGCACCAGAGACCCAGCTGGAGCGGGGAAGTGTTAACCTGGATGTTTGCAGGCAACTTCCAGCCAATTACAGACACAGAACTTAAAATGCACTCAAGCAACCTCATTAACTCTACAGCCAGAAATATGCTGCCATAACTCTTACCAGCATGAGGGTGCAAGTGTCTGTCTAGTGTAAAACTCCTCCAGACACTAAAATAAAGTATTTCCTCAGCTGAAGTTCCTTTATATCCCCTGGGTCATTCTCTCAGAGTTAACGGTGTCCCGTAAATCTGACTGAACTACATTGCATAAATCTAACTTTTCAGTGACAAAAGCTTACATAAACAGATGATAAAATTGTCTCAATTCCTCCACTGGGGGTTGGAGTTAAATGAGAGACAGATTTAGAGTTTTGGATGAACTGAGAATACTTACAGGCTCTTCTAAATAGGGTTTGGGATTAAAAATGGTGTTGCTTTACCTCAGGCTGCCATATTTCTGTCTCAGCACAGAAACACACACATATACACTATGCTCATGCACACACTCCCCACACCTCTGCCAGACAGATTTACAGCACACGCACAACAGCCCGGGGCACCTGCAGCTCTGCCTGCTGGCCTCACTGCAGAAGGAACACAAGACACCAAGAGACACACTCACCTACATCTTGTTCCTTTAAGAATGCAACCTCTGAGTAGAGGTCAGCTGTAGACCAGGGTTATTCTGATTTGCCACATTTTAAAACCTAATACAAATGAATGATTGCAAATAGAAAAAAAAAAAAAAGGCAATTTGTGTTCATCTACACTTCTTGTTGTGACTGAACAAGAACTGTTATCATGTCAAAAAGCACCCTGTCCAGGGGCACCTTCTAACCACGTCCCCATGAAAGCCAGAATAGCACAGATCTAGGTCCCTCACTGAAGATGCCACCTTGGGGCACTAACCCCTCCTTCACTCCTTCAGCACCGGAGAACCCTTCAGAGCAGCAGCTGGGACACAGGCCCTGGGGAACCACCGCAGCCAGGGCTGCTGCCCTCTCCTGCCAACCTCAGCAGGATCAGAGCTCCCTTCCCCTCACCTCTCTGCTGACCAGCCCCAGCAGCAGCTAAAAGCCTCACAGGCTCAGCTCCTGGTTTTGTGCTGTTCCCACTGAGGGCTTCTGGCTCTGCCACTGTGCTGCCAGTGGGTCACACACAGCTCAGCTGGGCAGGGCCAGGCCTGAACACCCCCAGCAGCATCTCATCACACCAGCGTCCCACCACCCCACAGCACCCACACACTCCAGCACCGTGCTTGCTATGGTTTACTGGTTCCTTGTCACTTGCCACTGCTCAGCTGCCATGACTTCAAATATGAACTCCAGAATAATTGAGAGGAAGACCTTGTTCTGTTTCTCCTACTGAACCTGCTCTTTTTTGCATAAATAAATATTCAGGAGAGACAAAATTAGAATCCAGGCTCTCTCTGTCTCACTTTGTCCATCCCAGGAGTCCTCTACCCCACTGGCTATAATCACACTTTTCTATCACTTCTCTCTCAAAGACTAAGTTTTCCTTAATAAGTAGAATAACTTGGTAGAAAAGATTGAGAAATTTGCTCTGTAGATTACTCTTTAGCACACTGCTTAGAATATTTATTGGCTATTATAGGAAAATAAAAGAATTGAACACAAATCCCATACTAGAAGAAATTAATGATGCATATATAGGGCTCTTAGCACTGAGTAAACTGTTTGCACAAAGCAGTCCCAAAGATACACAACAAATGTGCCATGAAGAGTGGAGGAAAAAAGGGATATGTATCCAGAATGGCTACAACACAAAGAACAAAATTGTATCCCTGCATGTCCTGTTTCCTGAAACTGATTTTCCAAGAAACCTGACCATCCCCATGAGGCAGATCCGCACTGGAGGCTTTATCTCTCCCCAGACATGAAACCCAGGCAGGGAGGCACAACTGGCAGATGGGGCCCACTAGAGCATCTTGCAAATCAGCAGCCCAAGTGTTATAATGTGCCCTGAGAAACACTAGCAGAACTACAAAAAGGTTTCTCTGGTGTGGGGTATTGATTGTAGGGAAGGAGCTCGGTGAGATTCAACTCCCACCCTCCTTACATGCACCCTTTCTCTTCTGGAAGCTTCTCTTGTTCACTGAAGGCAATTAAAGCTGCTATTAAAGCTATCAACTACCTCAATGTACTTTAATAATCTAAAAGTAAATTATTAAGAATAACACCTGAAGGAGGTCCCACACAAATAGCACATTACTGAACAACTCCTACCTCTGAAAACATCAGGCACTTTCCCAGCACAGTGCACGTATCACCAGTGATGGAGTGCGCCATCATCCACCAAACTCTCTTGAAGATTATTGTGTTTCCTCCATTTCACTGTTTCAAATACTTTAGTAGATGGACAAATTGATTGTTTTTTTTCCTCCCAGTCTCTCACAAAAGTGAGCTCTACAAACAGATTAACCTGCAACTCTCTTTTGCAACCCTCTGACCTCCTCTGATCCATAGATCCAGCTAAAAGGCTTCCAAGTCCTCCTTGGGATATTGCACTTCTGACCCAGCCAAGAGCATTGCTGCTGTGAATGCAGGAGTCGCTTTATCTAGGGGCAGTGACTGCTTTGTGCTTTTGCAACCCAAATGTAACATCTGCCATCTTCCACTGATTCACATTTAGGATAGCCTATCCTGATATGTTTAACTGCAGCAGAAGAGACATTTTTAAAGGTCTTGGTTTAGGAAGCGTTCTCCCAACTACACATTGTTATTAAATCCATTACGAGCACAAAAGGATCTTTGAATAGTTCCACAATTTCCAATAGTGAAATACAGTTCCTTATCAGTTTTTTAAATGAATTGAACTCAAGTATTAACATAAACTCAGACACTAATCATCTAGCTGAAGAAAATGACTTTACAAACCTAATGAAAACAGCAGGGAAGCACAGGGGAAATAAGAAGTATTTTTTGCCAGCCACAGCATGTCTCTGGGCGCACCAAAGTTACCAATGAGCTGACACTTACTAAACAGTGCACAGATGCAACCAAGTCTTACATAGGGCTTTAGACCTCCTGAGAATTTGCCATCAGAAGGATCTCAGCTAGGAAAAGCTAATCACATCCAGCTCAGCTATGTAGCTGTTCTCTGCAGTGAAATAGTTGAGTTTCCATCCGGTCTGACTTTGGAGAGAAGTACACATCAGAAACAGCCACAGATTAGAAGGCAGACAGTGTACAATATCACAATGCCAGAAAGCAAGTAAAATGTCTTCAATGTAAAAATGCATTAATTTGCTTTTATTAACATAACTGTGCTTAAAAGTCTTGACACAGATGGACGAGGATGGAGGCCAGAGAGCTCACTGCTCCCCAAAAGCAACATAACACAGCTTCTCTATACTACAGCGCCTGCTTGGGGATCTGCACATGCTGCCAGCTCCTCCATGGGCAAATTTCAACTCCATGCATGTAATAGCTCTTTAACCCTGGAAGAAGCTACAGCAGCCTTTGAAATTAAGCACCAAACAAACCTGCACCTACATCTTGTCTCTGTTGGGAATTTAAATTGCAACAACCACTTTAATGTAAAGGGAAATCTTTTCCCAAGGAAGACAAAGAATTAAATGCATGTTTCCTGTAAAGACATCTAAAGTATGTACAAAATAGCTTTTCATGAACACAGAGAAAAGAGAGGTGATCATGCTCTTTAGGCCATTCGGGCATTACAATTTCAGTAAGTAGCAAGAAGAGAAGCAGCTAATACTCAGTGGTTCCCAAAATGCTACTCATTTTTTTGCAATAGGTTAGGCAGCCTCTCAGGGTAAGAAAAAAAAAACCCAAGCATAAAGTCATTTACATTATTTCATAATTTAAAAGCAGAGAGAAATGAGAAAAAAAGAAATATGTGCTCAGATTTGTAACTGCTTTTCTTGATTTAGCCCTAAACTTTCCCTGCATCTGAGGACAGTAACCATCTCCAGAACTATGCATTAGATCTTCAAAGTGCCTCTTCAGAAGGTTGATTTATTAGTGGAAATAGACTGAAACAATGCTACAAGACCACATGAACTTAGTTCATCTATATCAAAGAACAAGGCCAACAGTCAGTAGCGTTTATTCCAACTATGTGCCCATTTTCTAAAATTCAATGAAAACAAGATCAAAACAATTACTCTGTGCAAGTACTTTGTTTTCTCTTCTGATTTCCAGCTGTCAGCTGGCTGCACCTCAATGCAACACTAACAAATGACATCAGCAACCAGGAGAGATGCTGAAGTGTTGGGACAAACTCCGCAGGTCAGGAAGGGCTGGGCATGTCCACACTAGAGACTCCTGGCCAGCAGCTTTCCATGGGCAATGGGCTCTCTTCCTGGCTGCATCTCTGGACAGATATGCCTGCTTTGACTTCTATACTGACCCACAAGCAATACAGTTGGGGATCCCAGGATCCTAAATCCCACTGAGAACTTAGCAGCTTGTCCTGGGTTCAGCAGTAGCAGTCATTTTTCTCCTTCTTAGTAGCTGGTGCAGTGCTGTGTTTCTGACTTCCGGCCTGGGAACAGCGCTGATAACACCGATGCTTTTAGCTGCTGCTTAGAATATTTAGGCTGACCAAGGACTTTCTGAGCCTCATGCTGTGCCAGGGAGGAGGGGAAGCCAGAAGGAAGCAGAGACAGGACACCTGACCCAAACTGACCAAAGAGGTATTCCACACCACAGCACGTCATGCCCACTATATAAACTGGGGGCAGTTACTCAGAAGAGTTAGATCACTGCTGGGTCGGGCTGGGTATCAGTCAGCAGGTGGTGAGCGACTGTATTCTCTTCCCTTGCTGTTTCCCTTATCATTATTATTATTGGTGGCAGAAGCAGTGGTTTGTGCTATACCTTAGTTACGGGACTGTTCTTATCTCAACCCGTGGGAGTTACATTCTTTCCATTCCCCTCCCCATCCATCGGGGAGTGGGGTGAGGAAGGGAGAAGGTGAGCTAAGGACATGATGGCAGATTACAGCTGGGCTTAAACCATGACACAGCTTCACTCTATCAAAGGTGGGCAACTGTATACAGGGAAAAGGTTAGGCCACATCCAAGCATTAAGCATGGCAGTGCCAGTATCACTTACACATTCCCCCCACACACACTAATTGCCAGCACAGCGTGTCAAATAAAGTTAGGAGCCCATCTCATGACTTCATTGGGAACTATTTTCTTTTATCCAGCAAGCATACACGCTCCCATAGCAAACCTGGCTGGAATGCAATTAGTTGATTATATGGAGGACTTTAAAAACTGAGGAAGAAATAATGCCCCAAATGGAGCTGAGCCTAGAGCAGAGAACTCTATCAGACATAAATGCAACAGGAGTAAATCACACTAGTTTCATCCTGGAGAATTATTGTTACATGCCGTCACTTGTGACAGGTACCCTTAACAACCATAGTGAAACTGTCTCTGCCTTTTATTATTTCCTAAGTGTTCAGTGATAACAAGACACATCTGATTAATCCTTCCTTTTGGGAGTTATGGGCACCAAAGAACAAAGTTAGGGCTCTGGCCTATTTGATAGAAGCTGCTGCCAAATCACACCGAAGCAGACTGAAGCTGATAAATCTTTAACAAGTCTCTTATGGCCTGGGTTTGGATTTTCCTTTTTTTTTTCCCCCCTTACCGAGTAGCAATTAGAACAGAAGATACCTTGAGAAAGTGAAGTGCTACACGAGAGACTGCTATTAAGAATTCATGTTTGTATTCGTGTCAAATGATAAAACCCAGCAGCAGAGCTTCAACCCAAGCAGTACAACAGTCTGAAGGCCGACAATCAGCTAACAGAAAGGACGCATTTCTCATAAATACACCTCCCCTGGCTCTGCCTTTCTTCTTGTGTGCTCAGCTGTAGCAATTAGGAGAATAATCTATAGGAAGCCTACCCCCAAAAGCCTCTCTCCAGCTGTTTCCTTCTTTTTGTTGCCAGTAAACTCAAGCGCTGAAGGGATGATTCACCTCAGCAGGACTCCAACTCTACATCTGCTCTGGGGGCATAATCTTCGCTGGGTACATGGAAATGGGCTTTACACTAACGGAGTCACCAGACTAAGCAAAAATCCTCTTCTACAAATCTGCATAGTAAATTTTTATTTTCAACTATATTTCTAGCAGGGTATTTTCAAGATTACCATTTTTCTTCTGTAATCATAATAATGCTGCTTTGCAACACACATTGCACTTTTTAAAGTACCTTAATGCAAATATAAGTCTGCATCATCTGTTCACATATAAAGAAACTGTCTACAGTGACCCATCTAGCAACACAGAGGAAATCCCTGGAGGAAATGGCACTGGCATTTAGTCACAGTAACCCTCCGAAACCACAACATAATCCTGCTCCAAAAACAACACTGTATTACTGAGCATTACAAAAAAAGCTTTGGAAAATGGATTTGAGCTTTCCATTCTTCAAGGAAATGGAGTATTCTCCCTTAATTACAACAAGTGATTGGAAGAGTTGTATGTTTGCAGTTCCTGTGAAGGATGGCTGCAGAATGCCCCTTAGCCCATGGAGAAATCCACAGCAAAACTGAGATGGAGGAAGAGTGTGGAAGGATCCGATGGCTTGAGTTCAAGCAGCGGAGCTAATCTGGACAAGCACATTGAGAATCAGGTAATTTTTTTTCTGAGCAGTAGATACAGGAAATGATGGAAGGAAAGTGATATGGACGAGACCAAGGAACTGCAGATTACACAGCCCAACCATCCTTGTGCCTCCATGTAGGACACACATCATTATAGGCTGAGGAACGGAGATCATAAAGTGATTTTTCCCTATTTATACACAAGGACTTCAGGTATTTGACTCCCAGGACATGTGCAGAAGAGTTTCTACGGATCAGTATTACACTGAGAAAAAAACACCCTATTGCTTATCACTCAAGGCAATGTACAGAGCGGCTCCAGTGCTGTCACTCTGAAGAAACTTACACTGATGTTTATAATGGACAAAAAAATTTTCCCCTCTCAAGGAAAAAAAAAAGCAACAAACAAAACACTGTGATTTCTGTGAAGCACAGAGAAGCTGGAAAGAAAAATGCTCACCTCCATCCTAATTTCTGTACCTGACCTGAGAAACACCGCACAGGAGGTCTAATACATGCCTTTCTTTGTGTTACAGGAAAGAAGTAGTAAACTAGAGTCTTCTATTAACAGAAAGAATATAGGGTTTAGAAATAGCTAGTGAGCATCTACCTACAGAAAAGTCACAGAAAATTTTATGGATATCTAAATACTGGTTTAATGTAGCCTAAACAATTTCTTTGTTCATAAGTACAAGCCATAACAGAATGTTCAAGATCAATTTTGTTCTTGAGAGAGGGATTTCTTAGCCAGAAACTAGCCTGGGATCCATTTAGTCCAGTTCTTTCATTACCACACAGAATTTGTCAGGAATTGCCTTTTCTGTAGAACAGGGCCACAAAAAGGTTTTAAAAACAATGCAGCAATCAGGAGAAAATGGCAAGTTAGCAGTGTAACTGAAGCAAGAAGAGGCTGCAGACAAGGCTGCTCTTCCGAATGATTGTACCTTCCCCAATATTAGGGCTACATATGCATGAGAAAGCAACTCAAGCTTGTGAAAACCACTAGAAAAAGCAAGACTTTATCCACTAAAAGATCTTGACTTAGAAGTCAAAAGAAAAACAGTCATACAGAAGCACAAATACACATGAATCGGCACTAATCTTCAGGAAATAGAGCTGCAGACAAACCCATCAGATTTATGTGCTTGTCTGCAAAGTAACACATTTCACTAATGCAAAGAATTACAATAGTTCTCTTCTCTCACTGGTCTTCAGTGCATTCAACACCACAGATCACAAAACCACCCCATATTACAATATCTAATGTATAATTCATAATTTTTGTATACCCAAGAGTCATAATGAACATAGTCATAATTTTCATGACCCAATGGTTTCCTGGATAAAAGAACTTCCTAAGGTTATCAGAAACTCCTCTCAAGATGCCGAGCAGGCTGATTTGCACTCTTCAGGGACCAAATATTCTCTCTTGAACTACTGTGGCTGTGAATTGCCACTACCTCCACATTCATTACACAGTCACCATCTGGCAGTAACTAATAAAAACAAGTTACCTCATGCTCCTAAGATATCTTATCACCTTTTTAGAATCATTTACAATGAAGAAAAGCAAGCTTAATAATGCCTCCCTTGGTATTTGGAGTGATAGGAATGCATTATCATAATTAAAATTAATTTTTATTGTATACTTTACAACATCAGTTTCCATATAAGACACAGAAAAACTGAGGACTAGGAAACAAAGACTGAAAAAGACCATTCAGTCATGCATTATGCTCTGCCTCCCCTGGGAGGAGAGGACGAAACATGGTCCAAAGCTCAGACTGGAGCTTAGCTGCAGATGAACCTGACCAAAGCAGTTTCACAAACACAGAAAGGGACCCCGCAACCTTGAAAGAACATTACAAGGACTCTTGAGATCATGCATTTTAGCTTCTGAAGCATAACAATAGGACCTACCCACCATCACAGCATAAAAAACTATTCTCTCAATAATTAATTTGCTAACTCCCACTCAAGCAGACACTGTTACCCACAAAGAACTCAACAATCTGTTGTTTGAAACACTTACAATATCTACTTTTGTGTTTGTCATAAAAACATTGAAGTAAACAGACAGCTACAATCAAATGCATCAAAATATCCTCCGCTGGATCTGCTGACAGGCCATTCAGGCCCTGGCACGCAGGTTCACCCTCCTCCACGCCACTTCAACAGCTACCAAAGCTCTACTCAGATTTTGAATATTAAACTTGCAACAACCTTCAATTACAAGAGGAAAAAATATTTCTTCCTTAAAAGAGGAGACTTTTTAACTCAAGCGCTGACATAACAGCAATGGATCACGATACAAAAGCCCTTCAATCCCAAAGGCCCACCTTTGCATGAACAGTCACACAAGTACTGCTGCAACAAAACTACCACAGATCTAATCACGCAGCGCAGCTTATGGCAACAAAGGCAAGCAGAGGAAAAATTATTCAACAAATTTCACATTCTGCAGTGCTGATGATACAACCGTCTTCTACAAGTCTCACCTCTCTGACGGTCTCTAAACATCAATGCTAGCTTTTAATAAAGACTAACTGATTTAAAGGGAGAAAAACCAAAAAAAATCATATAAACTTCAAAGTATCCAAACCTGAAAGAAACTAAAGCTGTACCTGTACACCCAGAAGCTGCTTGGTTTGCTCGGTTATTCTCATCTCTGCTGACAGTTACTTAAAAATAGCTTATATATAGTCCTCATCAAACTTTGCCTTTCACTTAGTTCATTATCAGGATTTGAGGCACTGCTTGCAACACAGAATGAAAGGAAGTCTAGACAAGTGACATACTCAAGCTGACAATACCCCATTACAGGGCACCACATTAGCTATCAGTTACCCTGCTCTTTCTGCAGTCAGGAAAAGATGTGAAGCTCTCTTTGGCAAACGTACATCTTGGTACCATAATGTCCTCATTTATTTGTTTGTGTTGTATATTTCTGTTAGTATCAGAAAGTTCAATTGGTCTCTTACAACTAAAATGACTTCTTCTGACTAATTTGTATTAGATGGGAGGGAAGAATGAGAATGCTTTACTGACAGCTTAGAAATGCTAGATTCGTTTCCTAATGCCATGTCTCAGCTATACTTTAATGTTGCTTCATATCAGCCATTTTAGGGAAGTATCATTCACTGAAAACTCCTACTCATGCTTTCTTTATGTCACATATAGAAAGAATCCTAATTAGAAACCAACTGACATAAATGTGATACTTCTAAAATATTTCAAGTGAACCAAGTATTAGCAGAAGCAGAAAACTACAGCAGTTTTCACACAGGCCGGGAAATGAGTTCTCCCTTTATTCCCTGAAGTACCATGGCATTACTGCTCTGCAGACCTGGCATTTGCTGGCTTTCCGCAGTCTTTCCTAGTGTAAACTTGCTTTCCAGGTCTCCTGCAAATTCCTACCTGAAGAAACCACAGCTCCAGTTTCCCCAAGGTTTCTGCCTCCTCCTCATCCTTCAGGCTCCAGCAGTTCTCAGCCTTTAGATGAGAGCTTCACTTCAGGAAAGCTGCCCACGGCAACAACCTGTTCCAACACCACCATCTCCAGTGTTTCACCTCATACAACCACAGCAGCAGCACCATCCTGCAGTCAAGAGTTTACAGATTTTTCACTGCGCCTCTGATATTTCAGCTCCTCGTAACAGGAGTGGCAGCAATAAGACATCTACCTTTTCAGGAAGGCTGCTGGTGCACACCAAACCGAGACTGCCATCAGCTACTGAGTCATTGACTGAATGAAGACCTTCCTCCACATGTAAGATTCAATTCAGTACTTTAGCTCACATTCAGCAGGGCCTTGGCATTCCCTGCAAAGGACAACAGTAGCATGCACATCTTCACCCTGACAGCGAGTCCCGCGTTCACATCAGAAGGAAACATCTGTCTTTTATGCCAACAAGCAGAATTTGAGTTCTGCTCTAGATTAGCCTTAATTTTTGCTTCATGAAATGAAGGCAGATGGAAAGCAGCAAGGAGGGACAGAGAAAGCTCATTATTACAGAATATGAATTATTACCCACAAGTCTCTTAGGTCACCTCTGCTTTGCTGTGAAATACACATAGTCTTAGCACAAGGCTTATTAAAATACAGACTATCTGACAGAATGAGGCTATTTTTACCTAGGTTGAACAATATCCAGGCATCTTTCTCAAGCAGTTACATCAAACCCAGACTAAAAAGCACATTAGGAAGAAACTAAAACCATGCAAAGTATCCAAGAGACCCATTTTCAGCCATATTCCCACTTTTTTACTGTTCTACTGCTAAACACAGTAAAAATAAAAATGCTAATAGCCACCAAAATGCTATACAAAGGAAGTGAAATGATGTGAACTTCATGAAACACACAAATCTTTCCACAAGATTGCAGCTGGCATCTCAGCATGTGATCTTCCAGCACAGTTATTTAGACCACATCTATGCTGTGCTGATTTTAAAGCAGGTGGCTTGGCTGCTCCTGGTTTTGAGCCTACACTTGCTATGATGCAGGCAGTCAGCCTGCCCTGAGCTCGCGGTTACCATGGCCGCACTGCAGCAGGACCTGCGCTGCCCAGACGAAAGCCAGCTCCTGAATGTCCTCACTGGCAGTACCCCTTGAAGACAAGGTGGCACTTGCTGCCTTTGGGTGCAATAGTGATTCCTGGCAAAAGAAACTGGGAAAAACACTTATGTAGAAATTAGGATTACCTCAGATACTCCCAGCATTTGTCCAAGAAACAGTCCCAACTATGCTGCATGCTATATGGCATCTAAGTGTGGATCATCACCACTGCTTGAAAAAGGTAACAACTCATCACATACAACTACTAAATTAATCTTTTTGTCAAGAGTGTAAATGGCAAAAGAGGGGATGTTCACTGATATCCCAAACTCCCTCCTTCAGCAAGAAGAAGTGCTGTTCTTAAAAAAAGACATTGCTTGGAATATGTAGAAACCAATATTACATGATCTTTACCTTCTGCAATAAACCAGATAAATATGAAAAAAGCAAGAACAAACTTGTTTCCATTCTGCCCGTTATCAAGTATCAGCAGACTGGTAAGTACTGCACACACAAGAACTGCAGTGATAAAACTGTTCAGACAGAATGTCTGGTTATGACAGTATTCCTTGCAATGGCAATATATTCACAGCCTGTGTTGACAGCACTTGATTCAAGATTCCTTCTGTGAGTCTCTACTGGCCTTATAAGAATGTGAATGCCCTGATTTCTGGTGGCACAGTAACTCAACTTTTGGATTGTGCTATCAATTCCCCTCTGACTGTGCAGGATTCCCCCCGAGCACGCTCAGCCCAGCTTTTGGAAGCAGCCCCTTCCAGTGCTTCAGAAGTGCTGCTCACACTGCACATACTCTGAGCATGACTGACTGCTGCCATAACAGCAGCAACACAGCAGGCGGGGACAGCAGCCATGGGGTACATCAGGGCAGGCAGCAGCAGGCTGCTGAACTCACTGGCACTATATGTGTGCTCATCACATCAGGAACCTCAGCCTTCCCTTGATTTTGTCACAGAAATCCCTAACTGTAGGAATGGCTGATGGAAGAGCAGTGAAAAGATCTCTGTTGTCATACCCAGGTGATACTATTCATGATTCAAATTGTACAAAAGAGGAAGAACTTCTGGTTTGTGGGGCTTTGCTTTTACCTCTCAGGACATTCAGTCTCAGGTGGCAGACTGTGCTGTGGGATACAGATAGCTGTTAGAGCACAAAAAAATCAACGTGTTAATATTCTAGCTGGCCACAAGTGAGGTCAGAAAGGCTGTCAGAGCCCTCCCAAGACCTTATTTTGTGTGGTTCTCTTTCACTGGGCATGTACCTAAAGAAATCTCGTAACTAAATATACCCAAAACATGACCATGCAGGACGTGGCTGCCTCTCAGCTTTTGTAAACAACAGCCTAGAGAAGAGCAGGCTCTGGGGAGACCTTAGAGAAGCTTCCAGTAACTAAAAGGGCCAACAAGAAAGCTGGAAAGGGACTTTGTACAGGGGCATGTAGGGATAATACAAGGGGCTTTAAACTGAAAGAGGGGAGATTTAGACTAGGAATTAGGAAGAAGCTCTTCCCTGTGAGGGTGCTGAGGCGCTGGCACAGGGTGCCCAGAGAAGCTGAGGCTGCCCCATCCCTGGCAGTGCTCAAGGCCAGGTTGGACAGGGCTCTGAGCAACCTGCTCTAGTGGAAGGTGTCCCTGCCCTTGGCAGGGGGTTTGAACTGGATGAGCTTTAAGGTCCCTTCCAACCCAGAACATTCTGTGAGTCTACGACAAATTCATTGACTTCTTTTTAACTAAATAAGGCTTCAGCATATCAGATTAACCAACGAATTACAATCTTTTGCCTTCTCTAGTTTCCTGTACATAACCTAGCCTTCCCTTTCACACACAACCCTACTGAAAAGCGTTCTCTTCTTACCTCCTTCATATCTCTTGTGCCTTTTCTTACCCCTGGGCATGTTTTTAACAGCATTACCAACCGGCTGGTAATTAACTTTTACTCAGGTTTAGTTATTGACCATTTCCCAGGATAGATTAGGCATAAAAACTATCTCACCCATTGCATAGCCCTAGCCAGAGGTAAAACATGATACCTAGTAACAGAGAGGGCTTTTTTCACCCTTCTGGGAGACTATGTAACCATGGATGCAGAAGAAACAACGCCCGCAGATAAAAAGAATGCTTTCAGATAATAATGTTTGTCAGAAGAGATTTGCACATTTCTTTGAACTGATATATTTATACCCTGCTAATTATTTGAGGAAAATCTCAGAGACTTTATCACAAACAAAGTCAATGCTACGGTTAGATTTTCCCCCTCAAGTCTAGCTTTCTCTTTAAAGTATCTCTCAAAGTTTGCTTTCAACCGTTTTCAGTCATGTCGCAAGCACCTCTACCCTAAAATATACCTGTACAACAAGAAACATCTTTAGATTTGAAGCCTATCAGAGCTTTCTTACAAGCAGCCCAGGTCACAATTTGAAAGGCTTGCTTTTGCTGTTAAATACTCACCCTCTCGTTCTTACTCTGCTTTCCCACGGAATGCTTGAGTTACTGCTACACAAACACCACTCAATACAATAAAAAGCTTCAAGAAGTTGTACAAGCAGGAAGCAAACAACAGTAGGACACATTAGGGTCTTTTTACACCACACACACACCCCCATTGCTGCTGGAATGGCAATTTAGACAATGTTTTGCTCCACGAGTTTTTAGCTTCTCATTTTCCCTCTACTCTTTAGGGCACAAAGAAAGCAAAATATCAAGGAAGGACTGCATTACAGGCTTCGAAGCAACACTACACATGGGCTGGAGAAACAACAAAGACAAAAGTCACCTTTTCTCCCAAAGAAAAAGGAGAGCAAAGTTTTCTATCACTCACCTGCAAACCCACCATGTTACTCTGTTTAAATCACCTTCACCAGTCCCAGTTCAACAGACGTGGATGTTTGCTTCGGGATACTGCAGCAAACAGCACAGCCCATGCAGAACCCCTTGCTGGAGGAGAAGCTAAGAGCTGATACCACTTCCCAGCCTCTCCCTGGGTTGCAAGGGCTCCTGTAATTTGTAATTGTAACAACACTGCCCTAAAACTACCTTTACACCAGAGATGTGAGGGCCCATTAGAGATCACGAGGGCCACACCGTCTGAAAGAGGGTTTAACTTTCTTGGTAAGATGTATCTTGCTCTCTTTCTGCAGAGGAACTGACAAGTTGATTGGACTGAAGGTTACACCAAACACCCCCACGTTGCTTAAGTAAGCTCAACTTAGCTACAATAGTAGAAAAATCAGCTTTCTTAGTACAGGAAGTCTACAGTATTCAGTACTGGTACATGTACATCCCACCCAATCATCACTAACACCACAGAGAAATGATTCCACATACCAAAATAGCCCTTATTGTCAAGATGAAAAAAAATGCTGAACTACAAGTGCTTCTGCACCATTAGGGAAATGTTTACTCAGGGAATTTCAGTCTGCAGCTTGTGTCATAGGAAATGTCATTATGTTCTTCGATGCCAATGGAAGTTGACATATTTCAAAAATAACATGCCTAAAATCATTTTACTCTATCAAACATGCAGAGTAAGCAGAAATTCAGTGTTCCTTCATGGAGGAGTAGATACTTTGCACAGACAGAAATTCCTTTTTTAAAGCCTAGTGTCCCAACAATTCAATTCCTGTTTTAAATGCTTAAAAGTACTTTGCACATTATACTACTGAGCACTAGCCCACAAAATCTCAAATGAGTAACTAAGGACTTTCACAACAGGCGGAGGTAGGGCTAAAGGATGTTCCAGCTTATCAAACCTCCTCAATCTGACAAAATTCAATTCATGGGTACCAGAAGTGTGACATGACACATTATTTGTGATCTCGGACTGTGTTACATTCCTGAATTCAGTTATTTTTCAGAAAAGAAATGTGGAAATGGCCATGGCAAAGGTCATAATGACAAAGATGACTTTAACACAAACAAAGAGACTCCAACAGAATCCCAACACTTCACTCATTCAGGCCACTAAATGCCATACTACTTCCTATTGTTACCAATAATACATTTCATGCTACTTTGTTATTTCACTCAAAATTAAGTGAAACAAAACCAACAAGTCACAGTAGGTCATTCATACAGAAACTTACCTAAGTTCATACGAAACTATTTTCATTTCTGCAATCAAACAGCCACCATCCTGTGTCCCTTAGTGGCAGATTCCCATCTGGTGTCAACGATCCTGACTCTCTTGAAGGAATACTTGTATCACTCAAGACCTATTTCTCACCTTTTATAGAGGCAAATCACAAATCATTTAAACTGGTCCAACAACTACTGTGTCACTTCTGAAGAGTCTGAGTGCTTCACACAAAAATAGGAAGCATATATATTTTATGAAGTACAGCTCCTTTCACCCATATACACAAAATATATGCAGACACTGTAAACACAACAACAGCTGGCACAACAGCCTGACTGCAACCGGACAGGTTCCACCATTTCCCCTGAGGTACCACAAACTTTGATCCCAGGAACAAAGGCAAACACAATCACCTCTCTCCTTAAAATTTTGCTAGAATGCATCTAGAATGCTAGAATGTTTTCTGAAAATAAGTGGCCAAAAAGTGCCACTGCTCATATGCACTGGCCTCCTAAAAGAACCTGAGCCCACTACATTTTACCAGCTACTCCCTTAGGAAGAGCTGCATTTTACATTTTTTCCAGAAAAGAGATATACTTCACAGAGAAATACCAAGTGTGGAATCTCCCTCAGCAGCAAGCACCCCAAGAAGCAGCTCTGGAAGGCCCAGAAAGTTGAAGTACAGGAAACATGAAGCAATAAGATGTGGCCCTGCCCCACTGCTCATTTGTTTTCCACAGGAGATCCCTGCAGACTCTACACCCCACACTTCAGCCAGTAGCACATTCCAGAGCTAAGCAAAGGAGCCGGCCAGTCCTCTCAGGACACAGGTAGACAGGAGGGAATGTAGGGGAGCTCAGCTTAGTTCAGGACTAAAGGCCACATATATTAGAACTGAAACAATCTGGAACTGGTGGGTTTTGCTATACCCTGGGCTGCATCAAAAGGAGCGCGACCAGCAGGTCGAGGGAGGTGATCCTGCCCCTCTGCTCTACCCTCGTGAGAACTCACTTGGAGTACTGTGTGTAGTTCTGGTGTCCTCAACATAAAAAGGACATGGAACTGTTGGAACAAGTCCAGAGG